>ML829877.1:31407-56131 GCA_009831015.1 Picea engelmannii | reverse complement strand
GACCTACTTCTTCTCCCATGAGTTCTGGGACTCTCTGTCATACCTGAGTCTCTTCCCTTCTCAAGTTTCTTCTCTATTCTTTCCAGACTCTGCAAGAATTCTAAGTTTAATTTCCCTTGTTGATCCTTGACTTTCATGAGCTTTCGTCTATCAGATCAATGCTCCTTGGCCTCTCTTTGCAATCCTTCAAGGATTTTCATTATATGTCCTTCCTTATCCATATCCTTTCAATGCCCATTAGAGTTCGATCCTTCGACTCCTAGGTTAACATCCTTTCCTTCCCGTTCATCTTCCATTTCAAGGGTAATTTGCATTCTTTCCCACTCCATGCTCGGCGTTGATTAAATGGAGTTTTGGCCTTCGTTGAACTCTGCACATGCACTGTGCAATTTAATTCAAAATTGTCAGGCCATTAAACCTTCATGAACAACCACAACGTTTATAACTAATACGAACAAGAACGAAAGACATTTCAACTTCACAAGTTTTCTGAGCTCTATCTAGCTCTGTGTTTTTCGGGTTTCTTGAAATTCTCCTATTTCCCTATCAAAAAAATTTCCTCCCACAGGAAACTCTTCGAGGTCTCCCTTCCTTCTATTGGGGTTACCTCTATCGGTATTTTGAAATCGGCAGTGTTCTGGTGGGTTGAATCCCCGATTTTCAATTTTCGATGCGTTACCTTTACACGTTATCCCCTGCTATGGGCTCTACACCATGTGACCACTGACTCGTGACCCCGGCCCTTTCCCTTATCAGGGTTTGGGGTTTCACGCATCGAAATGTGCCAAAATTCTTGACAGCAGAATCCCCAATTTCCCAATTTTCGATGGACTCCGTCCGTGCTAGCCTTCCAGGCTATACCCTCACCACACGACCACTGCCCATGACCGTGATCAATCCTCCTATCGGGGTTTCAGGATTTGTGATGTCGCGAGGCACATTCCTTCAAAACCCCTGATCCTCTGATTCTCGATGTGCTTTTACACTGGCTAGCTCTCCTGTCTCAGCCTCTGGTCCACATGACCATACTATATGACCTCCCCCTTACCCCGTTGGGGTTTTGACGTTTTCAATGTTAAAGCACATACGCTCACGGGATCCCCGATATCCCGATTACCAATATGCCGACACACCTTTTGATTTAACCCTTCACGGTTAAGCCCAGGTCCATGTGACCTCTACCCCATGACCGTACTCGAATCTCTCGTCGGGGTTTCGGGGTTCGGAGTTTCAAAGTGTATGAATTACTTGTCACCGGGGTTCCCGATTTCCCAATGAAATTCAAACACCGATGGACTTACTCCTTGTCAGGACTTTCCCCGATGGCAGATCTCTGCCACGTGTCTCCTAATATGAACGATCTCGATTTCCTCCGGGGTTTGGGACTTGAAAGGTCTCGAGTTCCTTGTCCTTAGGAACTCTGATATGTCGATTCCCGACTCTGCCCAGGCTATTGAAATGCGTCCTCCTTGAGATCCTACGGCTATGATTTCTTCGGTGTTTCGAGACTCACAAGGTCTCGGTTCTCTTGACTTCTAACACCCTGATTACTCCAATATCCCAACACCTCTCCGGGACTTCTCTTCTACCCATGAGGACTTAAACCCTGTGCAACTTCTATCAACTTGGATGGTTGATGGGTAATCCCACAGTGATCTTACAACTCACAACCCACCCGTGTTTAAATCCTATACACTCCGGGCCATACCAGGGTCCAAAATTGGTCTTCCAAACACATTTTCTCCTCTCACCCTCGGTCCAAAGACCACTCAACTGGCCAATCTAGGCTCAATGTCAAAACCTTAGCTCTGACACCACTTTGTAGCATACCCTTTTCGCTACAGAGGTTTCCCAACCTCTCAGTTACCATTCTATACATGGATGTTTACATAATTCATACAGGAATTATAACCACATGCATTCAACACAATTAAACACACTTAATTCTCAGAGTAAAATATATAAGTTACTGTTACCATTAACAAACCATAGAATTCAACAGTAATTCATTTACACAGTGGAAAACATGATAATATATACAACACAGTCATGCCAAATGTGATAAAACATAATTCAGATACTTATCTTTTAACAGTTGTAGAATTCACCAACCAAGTGCAGGCCTCCCATGAACCTCCCAGCCTTAGACCACATTGTTCATCAGCTCAACAGTGGGTCACCCCTGAGACGGGACCGAGCTCCACCCCAAGGCAAGGAATCCTAGGCTCAGGCTGAGGTTATAGGGAATTCAGTCATACACAACCACCAGGAAGAAATCTCTCCCAGGAATCTCCCACGGTCACTGCCCACAGACCCTCATTCCCCACATGCCTGTTCCACCCCAGGAGAGTACACCTTCTCTGTCACCTAGACAGTCCTTCGGCTGCCAGCCTCCCTTACCTTGGGTTACAGGAACAGACTGGACCAGAAGTCTCTGGGATCTATGGTAGCTACAGGGTTCCTTCCAAGAGTTATCTTCTCCCTCTACGCACTCTCTCACCTGGAGGAGTCGCTCACAGGCCAACAAGCCTTACACAGTCCAATACTACGTGGTCACAACAACCCACGGAAAACATTGACTAAGGCTTCCCAAAATAGTTCAGCAGTCACTGGATGATCTCATGGTCATGATTTCGGAATGGGGACTCCACGCACAGGCTAGCTCAGCTTCCCCAAAGATACTTTCACTCAAATTCAACACAGGCATCCCGTTCAGGGAATGAGCACACGGGTTTTCTCAGAGATAGACACAGACTCCACGCTCATTGGACGGGGGTGTACATGGATTCTTCAGGACAAACACAGGCTTTACGGCTTTCAGAAATGAACCAGGGTAATCTCGCAGAGGTCGTACCGGTTCCACGCTCAGAGGTTCGAGTCAGAATGGAGAAGTCGTCCCCTCCCACGGTTCAACTCGGTGCTTATATTTGCATGCACCAGGGTTGACACTTGTCACCCTAGGAAATGCATGTGTTCCACAGCATGCATCCCCTTGCACGTTCCCTCCCTTGCCAGGAACTTACGATAAAATGATATGCACATGGCTCTTTTTTTTGGAAATGATATTAAAATATTATTTCCCAGGCTTAAGCCCCTAGGCTCATCACTCAACCCCTTTCCCACCTTCCAGCCCCTAGTTCCTTTCCCACTCTATGGACGCTCAGTCCCCCTTCACTCATTCATCGTGGTCCATATGCACTGGCGGTGTTTATATTTTATTATTTGATCTGCATACATACAAGTACATCAGCAGGCTCCTAGCCTTCAACCCCTTAGGCTTCCTGGCCTAACAAACACATAAGCCTCCCATCTTATACAAAACTTGGCTCACCAGCCTATAACAAATATTTACAATCTCTTTCAGATCATACCTTACATCGGGGCTCGGCCTTGGGGACACTACAACAGTATTCTTCAAACTGGAGTATAACTCTGCAAGTGTAAAAAAAAAAAAAATCTATATTTTGTCGCACCATTATTTGAGACCTATTCCATTGGATTTATATCTTCGCCCTTATCACATTCATACCTATCATTTTTCAGCAAATTGTCTTACCCCGCACACCCCTTTTTTGTTCCCTCATCATCATGGCCCATACCTATAGCCAAGACTTCGAAGCTTTCTTCAATACCTTGCAATCTAATTTCACAAAAACCCAACAAGAAGTGAGATAGCTCAGTGCCAATATCACGACCATCAATAAAAGCATGCATTCCTCCATCGTCGCCTCAATCAAGGAACTCAAAGAAGACCTCAAATAAGACATTACTACCCAACTTGAATCTATCGCTTTGATGATTTGCACCAAGCTACATAGCCCTGCAGATCCCCCTTTATCTGACCCACCTTTTCATACCGAAGTTGAAACTTCCTCTCATTCCCATAATTTTCAGCCCCATCACTTTCAGCGTAACCTAGGCCTTCTACATGTGGATGTGACCAAATTTTATGGCCCGGATCCCACCGGTTGGGTAAATAAAATGGAACATCATTTGTCTTTGTACGAATTATAGATGAGTTGGCTAAACTCTGGTATGGTGTTCTCCATCTAGATCAAGAACGTTGGCAATGATGGCAATGGAGAAAAATTTCCTGTCAAGGGTATGTTTCTTGGACACACTTTGTGGCAGATGTTTATGAACGCTTTGACACTGACACCAACCATTTAGGTCATTTGAGAAATTTGAAACAATCTAGCACAATGGAAGACCTTATAGTTTCTTTTCAGCGACTGGCTTTTCACACAGACGACATGTCTGATGCTTTTTTATGAGAATGTTTTATCGGTGGCCTCAAGGATGAGATTCATTCCCATGTTCTCATGGATCGGCCTCAGCGTTTGGTGGAGGCTACTAAAATAGCTAAGGAAGCACAACAAGTTGTCTCTTCTCAAAACCAAAAATCCTCCTTTATTCCTCACACTAAACCAGTAAATCCCACTCCTCTTTCTACTCCACTAAAAATACAAAAATTGACCAGGGCCGAAATGGTTGAATGCCAACTCAAAGGCCTTTGTTATAATTGTGATGAAAAATATTTTTTGGAACACAAGTTTAAGGAACAAAATCTTTTTATGGCCATCTTGGAGGATGTTTCGGAAGAGGATGTTGAAGCTCCCCTTTTGTCTTTGTCACCTAAAACCACTGACATAACCCCTCCCTCAAACCCTCCCATAGTAGAATCAGTCATTTCCCTAAATTCTCTCACTGGTTTCTCTACTCCCCAAACCCTCAAGCTAATTGGTTACATCAAGCATAAAAAGGTCATCATTCTTTTTTATAGTGGAAGCACCCATAATTTTATTCATTGCTACATTTCCCAAGAAACTAATTGATATATCGATGCAATCAATAATTTCCAAATCATGATTTCCAATGGTGGGTCCATGAAATGTGGAGGGAGTTGTGAAAATTTTCATCTCCAAATTGATGACTACCACCTGAAATATCATATGCTTTCTATCAACATGGGTGGTTGTGACATTGTGTTGAGTGCAGAATGGATAAGGACTTTGGGTCCCATTCTCATGGATTTTAAGGAATTAAAAATGCAGTTCAACCAATAGGGCCAACAATCTAAGTTCCAAGGCATCATCATTGGTTGCCCTCAGATCATTAGTTTCCATCGCATGGAAAATTTGCTCAAAAAAGGTCATTATGGCATTATTTCCCAACTCCATGCCATACAAGCAACTGAGACACCCTATGTATCGCAGGATCTCCAATCCATCCTCTCTAAACATCAAGTGGTTTTTTCCACTCCCCGGGGACTTCCTCCTTCCTGTGGTATTCATTATCATTCCATTCCCCTTGTCCCAGGAATCCTTCCTCCAAATATTCATCCCTATCATCACCCATTTTCCCAAAACAATGAGATTGAGAAAATGGTTCAAGAACTATTTAATGCAAGTGTTATTCTCCCTAGTGTGAGCCCCTACTCTCCTCCTGTGTTCATGGTACTTAAGAAAGAAGGTTATTGGCACATGTATATTGACTTTTGTGCCCTCAACAACCTCACCATTAAAGACAAATTTCCCATTCCTGTCGTTGATGACCTCTTGGATGAATTGAGTGGCACCCAGTTCTTTACTAAACTTGATATTTCTTCTGGCTACCACTAGATCCGTATGAAAGAGGAATACATTCCTAATACTACATTTAGAACTCATGAGGGCCACTATGATTTTTTGGTCATGTCCTTTGGATTTTGTAATTCTCCCTCCACTTTCCAAAGCCTCATGAATCATTTATTTTGTCCTTTTCTCCATCAATTTTTCTTAGTTTTATTTGATGATATCCTCATATATAGAAAAACTTGAACATACCATATTTTTCATGTGGATCAAGTTCTCCATATACTCTCTCAGCACCAACGTTTCTTGAAACAATATAAATGTGATTTTGGTGCCTCAGAAGTCGAGTACTTGTGTCATCTTGTTGGCAAGGACGATGTCATGGTGGATCCTAAGAACATTGAAGCTATGCAAGACTGGCCTCACCCAAAGACTCTCAAAAGCATGCATGGATTTTTGGGCTTAACAAGTTATTATCGCAAGTTTGTTAAGAATTATGGAAATATTGTGGCACCTCTCATTGCACTCCTTAAAAATAATTCTTTCACTTGGACTCCAGCAGCTACTTAGTACTCAGGCTTTTCAAACCTTGAATATGGCCATGTGTACCACTCCAGTCCTGGCCCTTCCTGATTTCACAAAGACCTTTTTCATGGAATGTGATGCTTTAGGGAAAGGAATTGGCACTGTCCTTATGCAATAGGGTTGACCTTTATCCTTTAGCAGCAAACAACTGTCTGAACGAAATTTGAGCAAATCAATATATGAAAAGGAAATGTTGGATATTTTGCATGCCATTGATCTTTCGTTCTCTTATCTATTGGGGAAACACTTCGAAACTAAGACAGACCATCAAAGCCTCAAGTATTTTCTGGAACAATGCATTTCCTCCCCAAAGAAACAAAAATGGGTGACTAATCTCTTTGGATATGATTATGAGATCATTTACAAGAAAGGAAAAGACAATGTGGTTGTGGATGCACTTTCCCAAAAATATGAAGATGAAGGGTCCCTTTTTTGTCTCTCCTTCATTGTACCATATTGGCTCCAAGACATTCGCCAGGAATGGCTACATGATCCCAAAAGTTTGCATCTAATACAAAAATTGCAGTCCAATTCTCCACTTTACCCAGGGTAATCTTGGCTCAATGATGAGCTTTGATACAAAGGTCATTTGTATTTAAGTAAACAGTCAAAACTTGAATCCATAGTACTTTCTGAGATTCATGCTACACCCATAGCTGGGCACTCTGGGTTTACCAAAACCTATGATAGGGTCAAACATTCTTTTTTCTAGGATGGTATGAAACAAGACATTCGTAATTTTGTGGTTGAATGTGATGTGTGTCAACGCAACAAGGGAGAAACAGTCAAATCTCATGGAACACTACAACCGTGTTGACGGGTGTATTTGGCACACCATCAACTGGAAGGTCAAATACGGACCGAGGTTGTCTAAATAACCCAAGTCGTTTGGAATGAAATGACCCGACGGGTTTAATGGCTCCGTTGGCCAACTAAATTCCTAAAAATAATAAAAGGAAAGAAAATAATCTATAAATATTGTTGGGCCCCTCGTTTTGAGAAAGAATTGTGCAAGTTTTGAGTAAGCACGAGTTGCATAAACTCCATCAGAGGCTGGGAGAAAGAGAAACAGAAAGTAGTTGTGGAAGATAGCACAACGCCAGTAAAGAAACAAATGGTTGCAACAGAACAAGAAGGCATAAAAACAGAGAAGGAAGACACAACCCATATATATATATATATATATATATAGAGAGAGAGAGAGAGAGAGAGGACCGAACACAAATGAAGGGGTTGTTGTTATTGTTGTTAGTTTTGTTGGTATTGTTGTTGTCATTATTATTGTTCTTCTCCTATTCATGGGTTCGTCGCTCTGTAATTGGTTCATTAATTCTTGAGTTAATCAACTGGGCTGAGTAGAGTCAGGTTGGTCAGAGTCACCCAGATTTTGGGATTTGCTACTGATAATTGTTGTAGGTTGGGAAAAGACATGTCTGATTCTGTAATGGATTAGAACTACCAACTAGAGGATTAGAGCTCTGTGACATGGGTCTAAGAGCCAGGAATCTGTACTAAGTCCTATTATGTAATTATGAGTCTGTAATCAGAGAAAGATCCTAAAGATAATGAGAAGCAAGACAAAAATTCAAAATATGTTGTGTCTTTACATGCTTATTTATGCATTACAGTATTTCCTTTATGGTTTATGAGTTCCATTTGATGGTTCGAAGTTTGAATGCTTGCTCACAATGTAATTAGATTGGATTCCTTCATTTAAGTGTTTCAGATCTGTTAATGTCTTTTGCGCAAGAACTGGGATGAGTTCTGACTGCTCTATGGATCCTCTTTGGTATTCTCCCTTCCCTTCCCTATCTATTTGTCTCAGCAACACTTCGGGTGAGACTTCTTCTCTTCGGGGAAGATAAAAATGCCAACACTCTAGACTACACAATACCTTTTGTTGGTAACCTGAGAAACACCCTGGTCTAATCAAATTTTGCGCCAACAAAATGGTTCCATTGTTGGGAACTGTATAAAAGGGAACCTGTAGGGAGAATTCTTTTGTCGATCCATAGATCTGGCATTGATCAATGGTGGGAAAGGAAATGTGACACTTTCATATGGAAAGAAGAAGAACTAAGTGTTGGACAACTGAGAGGGGGGGGTGAATCAGTTGTTACCGTTATTAAACATATATGCTTCTTTTATCATCTTTACAAGGAACTCAATGATGATCACAATAATGTTGTGAAATAAACAAAGGCATATTCAACACCAGTCACATATATGAGAAAGACAGAGACAGATAGTTCCCGAGGAAACCCATACAGGGTAAAAACCTCATTTTCTTTATATGATAAGTATTATCTGCATTCCTTACATTATCATACATATGAGCACCAACTCATTGTAAGGATACAACCTCTGTTTTTGCAAGTTGAAACTTGTTGAGAGCACTGACTTTCTCTTTTCTCTAGCACCCACTAGAAGGAAGCACCAACCCCCTGGTTTCTCTAGTACCAACTAGAAGGAAGCACCAACTCCCTAGTTTCTCTAGCACCAACTAGAAGAAAGCACCAAATCCCTATGTTCAAGCACCCACTTGAACCTTTGAGGACACCAGTCCTCCCTAGCACCTCCCAACCACCCTGATTAATAAACTCTTTGTTACTGAAACTCTACAGCGATATAAAATAATTCAATGGATTACCAGCCCTGTTATTGTTCTATTACGCTGCTCTACCCTGTCTACATCAGTGTCTTCTGCATGCCACTTGCACTTTCTGTTCTTCTGCCTTTTATACTCTCTGCACCATATCCCTTTGATGCAACCTTCCTCTACCATGCATCTCTACTCCTGCGCTCTGCCTCCTTGCTCACACTTGAATCCTCCACCATGACGACCACCCCATCTCTTCTTTGTTCATCATTCTTATAGTACCTGTGCTCCTTGTGCATGCAATATTCGCAATGCCTCTGCATGCACACTCCACGCCAAATTCCTCCATAACTTGAGTGCTCTGTCTGATAATCATCGTGACTCTTCAGCTTCTTTGGTCATTTTCCACCATGCGTCCAGCATCACTGGGTGTTCTGTTGAGATTTCTCAACCTCTCTGGCAGTTGAGACTCCTCGTCTTCTTTGGCACAGTCAAGCTTATGCCTTCCTAAGTTTGGGGTGCAAACGCACCTTTTGGATATGCTGGGAGCAAATCTAGATGGCCAGAATCTGTGCTCCCAGATCTATGGTCGGGATTGGATTCCGAGGTCCCCCTGCCATTCTACCTTTAAGCGAAGGGGTCGGGGGGGGGTCCGGAATTGGGCATGCATCTCTCGAGCGACCAGGATTAGAGTGCCCAGATCAATGGTGCTCAAGCGATTCCGGACCCCCCTTGCCTTTCTGCCTTTAATATGGGCTGGGGGGGTCTGGAATGGTGGGGTATTGACGAAGGACCCCACTCCTATCATGTCACCTTTTGTATCATTCTCCACCTGACCGTCTGACAAGGCTCATTCCCTTCAGCCCCTCCTCGTCCTCTAACATCTGTCCATCTCCCGATTTCTGAAACTCCGAAGTGTTGTAAATTTGTTGACATCACACGTGGATTGACACGTGTTGAATACTGCCACGTGTCACTCTGATTCATGACTTACATGTGCCTGAAATGTTGAATCATTCTGACACTTATCATTACTTGGTTGTGCCACGTGTTCCTAACTGACGTGGTATGCTTATGTGAGTCTGATCGACGATCCAGATCACATCTTGATCTGACGGTTCAGATTCAGTCAGGATTTCACACATCGCGATTTCGACACTCTTGATGTTCAGTGTTTTTGTCACTTCAAAGTCCCGATCCACGAAACTTCATAATGGAGTCGTATCAATGGCCCAGATCAGACCTTGATTCAATGGCTGAGATTAAATCGTGATTTCACAATTCTTTTTGCATTGTTTCTTTTCCCTATACATGTCGTGATTCGCAAAACTCCGATATGGAGTTGGATCAATGGTCCAGATCTGATCTTGGTTCAACGGCAGCGATTAAGTCGCAATTTTTCATATCACAAAATTTGGATTTCTGTGGATGATATTACTTGAATTCTCCAACTCTTGATCCCCAAAACTCCGACATGGACTAGAATCAACAGTCCAGATTAAACCTTAATCTGACGGCTGAGATTAAATCGCGATTTTCGATATCGCGATTTCAAGAGGTTAGGCAACATCGTTCCTTTGACTCTCCAGTCAGTGACCTGACGATCTATCTCCACGTGTCCTGCCTATAGATGGATGGTCCTCCTTATTTCAGGATTTTGTGAGCCCTCTACTCCTTTCACTTTAAAGAACGTGCATGTAGCGTACCCTTTTCGCTACCGAGGTTTCCCAACCTCTCAGTTACCATTCTATACATGGATGTTTACATAATTCGTACAGGAATTATAACCACATGCATTCAAGACAATTAAACACACTTAATTCTCAGAGTAAAATATATAAGTTACTGTTACCATTAACAAACCATAGCATTCAACAGTAATTCATTTACACAGTGGAAAACATGATAATATATACAACACAGTCATGCCAAATGTGATAAAACATAATTCAGATACTTATCTTTTAACAGCTGTAGAATTCACCAACCAAGTGCAGGCCTCCCACGAACCTCCCAGCCTTAGACCACACTGTTCATCAGCTCAACAGTGGGTCACCCCCGAGATAGGACCGATCTCCACCCCAAGGCAAGCAATCCTAGGCTCAGGCTAAGGTTACAGGGAATTCAGTCATACACAACCATCAGGAAGAAATCTCTCCCAGGAATCTCCCACGCTCACTGTCCACAGACCCTCATTCCCCACATGCATGGTCCACCCCAGGAGAGTGCACCTTCTCTGTCACCTAGACATTCCTTCGATTTCCAGTCTCCCTTACCTTGGGTTACGGGAACAGGCTGGACCGGAAGTCTCCGTGCTCTATGGCAGCTATAGAGTTCCTTCCATGAGTTTTTTTATCCCTCTATGCACTCTCTCACCTGGAGGAGTCTCTCACAAGCCAACAAGCCTTACGCAGTCCAATACTGCATGGTCACAACAACCCATGGAAAACACAGACCAAGGCTTCCCAAAATGGTTCAGCAGTCACCGGATGATCTCATGGTCATGATTTCAGAATGGGGACTCCACGAACAGGCTAGCTCAGCTTCCCTAAAGATACTTTCACTCAAATTCAGCATAGGCATCCCGTTCAGGGAATGAGCACACGGTTTTTCTCAGAGACAGACATAGACTCCACGCTCACTAGACGGGGGTGTACACGGATGCTTCAGGACAAACATAGGCTTTACAGCTTTCAGAAATGAACCAGGGTAATCTCACAGAGGTCGTACCGGTTCCATGCTCAGAGGTTCGAGTCAAAATGGAGAAGTTGTCCCCTCCCACGGTTCAGCTCGACACTTATATTTGCATGCACCAGGGTTGACACTTGTCACCCTGGGAACTGTATGCGTTCCACAACGTGCATCCCCTTGAACGTTCCCTCCCTTACCAGGAACTTAGGATAAAATAATATGCACATGGCTCCTTTTTTTGGAAATGATATTAAAATATTATTTCCCAAGCTTAAGCCCCTAGGCTTAGCGCCTAGGCTCATAACTCAGCCCCTTTCCCAGCTTCCAGCCCCTGGTTCCTTTCCCACTCTGTGGATTCTCAGTCCCCCTTGACTCATTCAACGTGGTCGGTCTACACTGGCAGTGTTTATATTTTATTATTTGATCTGCATACATACAAGTACATCAGCAGGCTCCTGGCCTTCAACCCCTTAGGCTTCCTGGCCTAACAAACACATAAGCCTTCCAAATTATACAAAACTTGGCTCACCAACCTATAACACATATTTACAATCTCTTTCAGATCATAGCTTACATCGGGGCTCAGCCTTGGGGACACTACAATCCCCCTCCCCTTATTTTTTCACTGTCCTCAGTGCAACTTACACTGCCTCTGTGTGTCCTTCAAAATTTTCAAAAAGGTGCGGGTACTCTGCCTGCATTACTTCTTCATGCTCCCATGTCGTGTCCTCAGGACCGTACCAGGTCCACTGGACCTTTACAATCCCTATAGCTCGATTCTGGAGTTGCTTTCTTTTCCAATCCAATATGCGCACAGGATGCACTTGTAGGACACCTTCCGGTTCCACCTGAATCACAGTCCAATCGATAACATGATTAGCATCAGGTACATATTTCTTAAGCAATCAAACATGAAACACATTATGTACAGTCATAGATGCAAGTAATGCAAGCATGTATGCAACTGGCCCAATCCTTTCCAAGATCTCAAATGGCCCACAAAATCTTGCTGCCAACTTGGCGCAACTTCCCAGTGTCAGGGAACTCCTGTTAGTTTTCACTTTCAGGAAAACATGGTCACCCACTTTGAATTCTCTATGGGTTCTGTTACTATCAGCGTAACTTTTCTGCCTGTCCTGGGAAACTTTCAAATTCTGTTTGATTTTTCTCATTTGATCTTCCATCTCTCTGAGTAGTTCAGGTCCAACTACTGTTCTATCAGCTAGATTATCCCAGCTCACTGGAGTGTTGCACTTTCTTCCATAAAGTGATTCAAATGGACTCATCTTCCCACCAAATGCAGGTAGTCTTCCCACCTTGATGGTTTATCCATCACATACATTCTCAGCATCTCTTCTATTACTATGTTTACTCTCTCTGTCTATCCATCAAACTCGGGATGATACGCTGTACTGAAGTTCAGATTCGTTCTGAATCCTTTGAACAGTCCTTTCCAGAAATTCGAAGTGAATTTCGGGTCCCTATTAGACACAATTGTCTTTGGAATTCCATGCAAGCATGCAACTTCTTTTAAAAAGATATCAGCAACATCTACTGCTCTGTGGGTGGTTTTCAGTGGAATAAAATGGGCAGCTTTAATAAGCTTGTCCACCACCACCATGATTGAATCATGCTGCTTGCTTGTTCTGGGCAATCCTGTGATAAAATTGATCCGAAATCGGATTCAGAAGGCTGTCAGGGCATGAAAAATGCTCAAAAATGAAAGTTCTTGGAATCCAACGAAAACAACACCATTGCATCTGGCTCATCTTCCTAATTCCGATGGTATAATTTTTATGTCAAACGGAGTCCATATGGAGAAGATATCGCATTCTGTCCGCCAAGCCAAACAGGCAAAATTTTTTGGATGCTGACTGTACCTGTCCATACAGTCCGTACAGGACACATGTCAGTCCGTATGATGACACGTGGTAGGTCCGTACGGGTGACGTGGCAGCACCAGGAGATGACACGTGGTAGGTCTGTACGACGACACGTGGCAGGTCCGTACAGGACACGTGGCAGCTTCAAGCAGTGACACGTGTCAGGCAGATTTGGCACTTTTGGCACACGGTTGGGCCAATCCGAAGGTGACACATGTCACCACTAGAAGGGTGACACGTGGCATGGATGACATCAACGAATGACGTGGCTCGAGTGACGTGGAAGTTGATAGAGCGTACGGTAGTCGACGTGGCAGATGACGCAACAATTGACGTGGTGCACACGTGGATGAATCAGATGCTGACACATGTCAGGTTGTGATTGGTTTTGAAAGCGCCACATGGACCAATCACGGGCTGCCACGTGGTGTTGTATTATTGGTCATTGGTTTTTTTTATAAAATTTTGGTTTGGCACGGCCGGGGGTCGAACCCATGACCTCCAAGCCGGCGAACGGACTAGAATAGTTGGGCTAACCGGGAGTCCGGTGGTTGGTTCTTATTATACGATCGACATATATATTATTTAAATTAGTTCAAATGTTTGGCCGGCGGGAAAAAAGGGCCGGGGCTTAGCCCCAGCCCTCGGCGCAAACGCCACTCCATATAACCACCCGATACGACTGGGAGCGCGGGGTTCAGTGCCATGGACCATTACCAAGCCGCTAGCCCCAAGGTTGTAATACATTAACATGTGACCGCTACCAAAGTATGCACGCGGTTATGTTTATGCGTGCGGTTCTAACCACCGGTTATATGTGGGGTTTTAAATGGTTATCAATGGTTATATGTTTAGCCACGGTTAAATCCGGTTACAAAATGGTTACACGTTAGCCCAAGGTCATGTGACCATGCCAATACGTCCAGGTGCTAGCTCAAGAGGGGTGGCCCGCGCTAGCGCGTGGCCACATGGAGCACATGTGACCGAGAAAAGGGGTGCGCTGGGCCAAAGGGGGCTAGCGCCCAAATTTAAAACTATAATATGGTTGAAAAGTGGGTTATTTAAACCACTTTTGTTAATTTTAAATGTAATTAAACCAATTTTTAATGTAATTGGGAGTTATTGGGATTTTTAGAGCCTAATTTTTTGTAGGAAGTTGGGGATGAGAAACTAACTTTCCCACTATTTAACCAAGGCCATTTTGAGGCCAAGGGTAAGATTTTGGAGAGATTTTGGGCGGTTTTAGAGAGCAAAGATGCTGAGGCAAAGCCAGGTCTAAGCCAGTTTGAGGCAGGGAAGCTGTTGAGGAGGAGATGATGTCGGACGATTTCTGAGAGCTCGGGACATTCGTTTCAGGTGTCGTAAGTTGTGCAAGATTCTAGAGATCTAGGCGAACATGACCAAATCAGTCTGGAAGCCATTCGGCATTGTAAATATGTAATAATAAGATTTCGAACAGAAATAAAGAAGCCTCCCTCACAGAGAAAAGGCCTGGAGACATAGGCAAAGTTGTGCCGAACTCCGTTATCAACCTGTGTATTATGGTTTGTTGCTTTTCATTGCATTTCAGATTTTCACATATGTCTATGGCTGTATAATTCATTTTCTTTTCTCGTGCTTTTGTTAAGTTTCCCAATGGTCAATTAATGCATGCAAATTAAAAACTCAACCATAAGTCATTCAAAAAATAGTGACGGATCAAGTGGTATCAGAGCTAGTTGACGTTTGAATTTGAGTTTTGCATGTTAGCCAGGGAAGAGCACATCTCAAGGAGGAAAATGGCATCTACAGGAGGACTTTCTCAAGATGAGAAGAAGTTCAGATATTCGGTGTTTGCCATGGCCGAGATGGTGAAGGTGTTGTATGAAGACTACTTGGAACGAAAGAGCACGGTTCAAGTAAAAGATTCAAAGAACAATAAAGGAAAAGAAGCATTGAAGGAAGTGCCTTCTACATTTGTTTCAGACAACCTATCTGAGGTATGCAATGAAGGTTACTCATCAAATTTTCCTCATTCTCATCAAGTTGGTTTTGGTGAATTCGAAAAATACACAAAAGGTGTAGGTTTGAGAATACTAACCAAGATGGGCTATGAAAAAGGAAAGGGCCTTGGATGTAGAGGTCAAGGCATTATAAATCCCATTGAGGTTGAAGAAAGGCCTTGATATTTAGGATTGGGATATGAAAGAGGGGACCTTGGAGAGTCTTCCAAGATGGGTTCCAAAACTTCAAAGGCAAGTAAAGCTTCAAATGACCAACTTAAGACATTGCAGGAACACTTCACAAAAGGAAATGGCGCACCACTTCAGGACTATGGTAGTGAATGCAAGTGGTCTCCAAAGAAAAGTGAAGATCAGCATGGAAGGTATAATGGTCATGTTTTTGTTAATTCTCCTTTTGATTATAACAAGAATAATCAAGTAAACCAGAACTTGTGGAAACTTTATCCATGTGCTTATTGTCATTCACCTAAGCATTGTATTGCCAAGTTTTGGAAGAGACAAACTTTGTATAGGAAACCTATGTCGTCCAAGAAGGAAACACGACGTAAATGCTCAATTCCACAATGGAAGAAGGAGAAGGTTAAGCAGGTCTGGATGTCGAAAAATCATTGTACGTTTTGCAACAAGAGTGGACATCAAAAGACTATTTGTTGGAAGCTTAATCCAGAGCTTCATCCAAAGAAGGGCAAGAGGATTTTCCATGCACCCACGAAGGAGGAAGGATTGCCAGCGAAGCAAGAAGAACGCCATGAAGGAAGGAAAGCAGTCACTTGGTTCTGCCAGAAGTGGATGTCTCAGCTTCATTGTGTTTTGCTTCCCCTGATGTAATCATCTTTCGGAGACAAAGTGCAAGCCGGGTGGCCTATCCCGAGCTTGTTGAGTGGTCAGTAACCTTTTGGGGACCAAAAGGTCTTATTGTTGGGAGGTGTGATCTGAAATCCGATTCAGAAGGCTATCGGGGCATGAAAAATGCTCAAAAATGAAAGTGCTCAGAATCCAACAAAACTAACACCATTGCGTCCGTCTCGTCTTCCTGATTCCGATAGTATAATTTTTATGTCAAACGGAGTCTCTATGGAGAAGATATCGCATTCTGTCTGCCAAGCCAAACAGGCAAAATTTTTTGGATGCTGACTGTACCTGTTTGTACAGTCCGTACAGGACACGTGTCAGTCCGTATGATGACATGTGGCAGGTCCGTACAAGTGACATGGCAGCACCAGAGGACAACACGTGGCAGGTCCATACGACGACACATGGCAGGTCCGTACAGGACACGTGGCAGCTTCAAGCAGTGACACATGTCAGGCAGATTTGGCACTTTTGGCACACGGTTGGGCCAATCCGAAGGTGACACGTGTCACCACTGGAAGGGTGACATGTGGCATGGATGACATCAGCGGATGACGTGGATCGAGTGACGTGGCAGTTGACAGATCATACGGCAGTCGACGTGGCAGATGACGCAACAGTTGACGTGGTGCACACGTGGATGAATCAGATGCTGACACGTGTCAGGTTGTGATTGGTTTTGAAAGCGCCACATGGCCCAATCACGGGCTACCACATGGCGTTGTATTATTGGTCATTGGTTTGTTTTATAAAATTTTGGTTTGGTGCAGCCGGGGGTCGAACCCGTGACCTTCGAGCCGGTGAATGGACTAGAATAGTTGGGCTAACCGGGAGTCCGGCGGTTGGTTCTTATTATACGATCGGCATATATATTATTTAAATTAGTTCAAACGTTTGGCCGGCGGGAAAAAAGGGTCGGGGCTTAGCCCCATCCCTCGACGCAAACGCCACTCCATATAACCACTCGATACGACTGGGAGCGCGGGGTTCAGTGCCATGGACCGTTACCAAGCCGCTAGCCCGAAGGTTGTAATACATTAACATGTGACCGCTACCAAAGTATGCACGCAGTTATGTTTATGTGCGCGGTTCTAACCACCGGTTATATGCGGGGTTTTAAATGGTTATCAACGGTTATATGTTTAGCCATGGTTAAATCCGGTTACAAAACGGTTACACGTTAGCCCAAGGTCATGTGACCACGCCAATACGTCCAGGTGCTAGCGCAAGAGGGGTGGCCCACGCTAGCGCGTGGCCACATGGAGCACATGTGACCGAGAAAAGGGGTGTGCTGGGCCAAAGGGGGCTAGCGCCCAAATTTAAAACTATAATATGGTTGAAAAGTGGGTTATTTAAACCACTTTTGTTAATTTTAAATGTAATTAAACCAATTTTTAATGTAATTGGGAGTTATTGGGCTTTTTTAGAGCCTAATTTTTGGGAGGAAGTTGGGGATGAGAAACCAACTTTCCCACTATTTAACCAAGGCCATTTTGAGGCCAAGGGTAAGATTTTGGAGATCTTTTGGACGGTTTTGGAGAGCAGAGATGCTGAGGCAAAGCCAGGTCTAAGCCAGTTTGAGGCAGGGAAGTTGTTGAGGAGGAGATGCTGTCGGACGATTTCTGAGAGCTCGGGACATCCGTTTCAGGTGTCGTAAGTTGTGCAAGATTCTAGAGATCTGGGCGAACATGACCAAATCAGTCTGGAAGCCATTCGGCATTGTAAATATGTACTAATAAGCTTTCGAACAGAAATAAAGAAGCCTCCCTCACAGAGAAAAGGCCCGGAGACGTAGGCAAAGTTGTGCCGAACTCCGTTATCAACCTGTGTATTATGGTTTGTTGCTTTTCATTGCATTTCAGATTTGCACATATGTCTATGGTTGTATAATTCATTTTCTTTTCTCGTTCTTTTGTTAAGTTTCCCAATGGTCAATTAATGCATGCAAATTAAAAACTCAACCATAAGTCATTCGAAAAATCCCGACGGATCAAAAATCCATTGTTACCACATCCCATTTCCACTCAGGAATAGGTAAAGGCTGCAACAACCCTGTTGGGTGTCTGTGCTCAGCCTTAACCTTCTGGCACTCCATACACTTAGCGATGTATTCAACAATTTCCTTCTTCATACCTGGCCAAAAATAATGGCTTTTGACTGTTGCCACAGTCTTCTGATATCCAGGATGACCAACATAAGTCACATTATGAATTTCTTTTAGAATTGCTAGCTTCAATTCTTGGTCATTAGGTACATACACTATGTTTTTATACAGAAGTAAACCATCAATTCCTAAGGTATAACCTTCCTTGGTCTGTGGTCTCTCACGCTGTTGTAGCTTTGCTACAAGTCTTTTGTACTGTAAATCAGCACTTGCAGTCTCCACAATTCTGTCTTTCAACTTAGTTCTGTACATGCTAATGGTTGTAGTATGTAATTCATGCACTTTTTTGCTGAGTGCATCAGCCACCTTATTGTCTTTCCCTTTGATATGCCTGATATCAAAGTCATATTCACACAGAAATTCCAGCCATCTAATTTGCCTGGCATTTAGGGTTGGATGATCAAATAAATACTTCAGACCATTGTGGTATGTTCTTAATTTGAATTTCTTACCCATGAGGTAATGTCTCCATTTCCTCAATGCATGGATAACTGCTGCCAACTCTAAATCATGAGTGGCATAATTCTTTTCATTCTCTTTCATCTTTCAGGATTCATAGCAAACTACAAATCCCTCTTGGTTGAGAACTCCTCCCAACCCCTCCTTACACGCATATGTGCATACTACATAATCCTTGTCTGGATCTGCAATCTTTAGGATTGGAGCACTAGTGAGCATCTGCTTCAATTGTTGGAAGCTGCTCTCACATTGTTCTCTCAGGATCCACAACAATCCCCTCTTCGGAAATAATGTGTCCCAGATAATGGATCTGCTTTTGGTAAAAGGAGCACTTACTTAGTTTTGCATAAAGATGGTGTTCTCTCAACACCTGCAGCACCTGAGTACACCAAGATATCGTCCAAGAAGACTATGACAAACTTGTACAGATAATTTCTAAACACTCCATTCATTAAGCACATGAAGATAGCAGGCACGTTGGACAGTCCAAACGGCACCACAGTGAACTCATAATGACCGTACCTTGTTCTGAAGGTAGTCTTGCTGATGTCTTCATCTTTTATCCTCACTTGATGATATCCAGATCAAAGATCTATTTTCGAAAATACTTTTGCATCCTTCAACTAATCAAAAAGATCATCAATCCTTGGCAGAGGATATTTGTTCTTTACAGTGACTTTATTCAACTGTCGAAAGTCGATGCACATCCTCATCATCCCATATTTCTTCTTCACGAATAGGAATGGGGCTCCCCACAGTGACACACTAGGACAAATGTAACCTTTATTTAGTATCTCTTTGAGCTGCAGTTGCAACTCTTTCATCTCTGGTGTGCTCATTCTATAAGGAGCTTTCGAAACTGGAGCTGCTCCAGGCATCAGATTTATAGAAAAATCGATGTCCCTCTTCGGAGGTAGTCCAGGCACCTCCTGAAACATGTCCTCAAACTCTTTGAGCACCCTATGATCTTCCAGATTCGAGACCACATTTTGGAATACTTCTTCCACCCGGGCTGCAAACAATTGACAGCCTTTTCAGTAACATTTCTTCAGTTGCATAGCTGAGATTTCCCTCACAGCCACGGCTCTGGGAATTCCTTGAACTGTTACCTGATTTCCCTCTTCGTTCAGACATGTGAATCTCTTGTTACGACAATCCAGAAGGGCATGGTGTTGGTCCAACCAGTCCATCCCAATTAAGCAATCATATGAGCCTAAAGGAAAAATGTTCAATTCATCCCTAGTGCTCATTCCTTTCATGTCCACTGAACATGACTTAACCAATTCAGTGACCTTCCTCTTGGTCCCTGTGGCTAACTGCACTAACCAAGACTTCTCATGTTTTCTCTTCATTAGATGCAAACTTTCCACCACCCTAGGATCTACATAATTATGGCTAGCCCCTAAATCAATTAAAATAACAAGTGGTCGGTTGTTGATCATACCTTTCACTTCAATCATATGCGATCAATACTCCACTTGCTTATTGTCCAAGGCTGCATAGATCCTCAGCATTCTGCTACCCATATCCTCCACTGTTTCAGCTTGCTGAACAGTATGGACAGTTCTTGCTTTATCTTTCCTATGGGGGCGGTCTCTGTATCGATGATTCCCTTTACAGCCCCAATACTCGATGGGTGGAGGCCTTGGCATCTTCTCACTCCCTTCAACTTTCCTGGGCTCTTTAAAAGATGACTGTACCCAAGGACTGTTTCTGAAAAAGGAAGGCTTACCTCCCTTCTGCCTATGTTCTTTCTTAAACCTCTTCTGGTTATCCCAAGCCTTCCGAAAAGTAGGATTTTCTTTCTGTTGTTCGTATAGGAATTTCGCCCTTATTATGGTTTCTTCCGTGGTCTTAGGATCATCATATTGAATCTTGTCACCAATGGAAGGTGGCAGTCCACTCAGATACCTCTAAATTTTGACAGCCTCGTCTTTGATGAATGGAACATACTTCAGCAGTTTCAGAAAACTTTGTTCATACTAATCGATGGTCATACTTCCCAGCTTGAGTTCGAAGAACTCCTTCATCTTTCTGTCATAGTATATTTTAGTCAGGTATTTCTTCTCGAAATACCTCTTGAATTCCTTCCAAGTGACCTCTTTCTCTTGAATGTGTTGCACCTACACAAACTGATCCCACCACATGGATGCTTTTCCTTTCAGCTGGTACATTGCAATTCTACCTTCTGCACGGGCAGAATAATTCTGCAGTTGGAAGTATTTCTTCATGCCAAGAAACCATGTCTCGGCATCTTCCTCCTTCTTATGTTCTCCATCGAATGTTGAAGGTTTAATATTGTTCATCTCTCCTTTCAATTCTTCCCTTCCAGATTTCTGATGTTTTCTGGTAGGGCACGGGCTCGAACTGTTGTGTGTCTTACTGTCATAACATCTTTGGGAGCGACTAAAATGTATGCTACCACTCCTCGACCTACTTCTTCTCCCATGAGTTCTGCGACTCTCTGTCATACCTGAGTCTCTTCCCTTCTCAAGTTTCTTCTCTATTCTTTCCAGACTCTGCAAGAATTTTAAGTTTAATTTCCCTTGTCGATCCTTGACTTTCATGAGCTTTCGGCTATCAGCTCGACGCTCCTTGGCCTCTCTTTGCAATCCTTCAAGGATTTTCATTATATGTCCTTCCTTATCCATCTCCTTTCCATGCCCATTAGAGTTCAATCCTTCGACTCCTAGGTTAACATCCTTTCCTTCCCGTTCATCTTCCATTTCAGGGGTAATTTGCACTCTTCTCCACTCCATGCTCAGCATTGATTAACTGGAGTTTTGGCCTTCGTTGAACTCTGCACACACACTGTACAATTTAATTCAAAATTTTCAGGCCATTAAACCTTCATGAACAACCACAACATTTATAACTAATATGAACAAGAACAAAAGACACTTCAACTTCACAAGTTTTCTGAGCTCTGTCTGGCTCTGTGTTTTTCGGGTTTCTTGAAATTCTCCTATTTCCCTATCAGAAAATTTTCCTCCCACAGGAAAATCTTCGAGGTCTCCCTTCCTTCTATTGGGGTTACCTCTATCAGGATTTTGAAACCGGCAGTGTTCTGGTGGGTTGAATCCCCAATTTCCAATTTCTGATGCGCTACCTTTACGCGTTAGCCCCTCCTATGGGCTCTACACCATGTGACCGCTGACTCGTGACCTCGGCCCTTTCCCTTATCGGGGTTCAGGGTTTCGCACATCAAAATGTGCCAAAATTCTTGACAGCGGAATCAACGATTTCCCGATTTCTGATGGACTTCGTCCGTGCTAGTCTTCCGGGCTATACCCTCACCACATGACCACTGCCCATGACCGTGATCAATCCTCCTATCGGGGTTTCAGGATTTGTGATGTCGCGAGGCACATGCCTTCACAACCCCCAATCCTTCGATTCCTGATGTTCTTTTACACTGGCTATATCTCCTGGCTCAACCTCTGGTCCACATGACCATACTATATGACCTCCCCCTTACCCCGATGGGGTTTTGGCGGTTTCAATGTCAAAGCGCATATTCTCACGGAATCCCCGATATCCCAATTACCAATATGTCAACACGCCTTTTGCTTTAACCCTTCGTGGTTAATCCTAGGTCCATGTGAACTCTACCCTGTGACTGTACTCGAAGCTCTCGTCGGGGTTTTGAGGTTCGGAGTTTCAAAGTGTATGAATTACTTGTCACCGGGGTTCCCGATTTCCCGATGAACTTCAAACACCGATGGACTTACTCCTTGTCGGGACTTTCCCCGATGGCAGATCTCTGCCACATGTCACCTAATATGAACGGTCTCGATTTCCTCTGGGGTTCGAGACTTGAAAGGTCTCGAGTTCCTTGTCCTTAGGAACTCCGATATGCCGATTACCGACTCTGCCCAAGCTGTTGACATGTGTCCTCCTTGAGATCCTACGGCTATGATTTCTTCGGTGTTTCGAGACTCACAAGGTCTCGATTCTCTTGACTTCTAACACCCCGATTACTCCAATATCCTGACGCCTCTCTGAGACTTCTCCTCTACCCATGAGGACTTAAACCCTGTGCAACTTCTGTCAACTTGGACGGTTGACAGGTAATCCCACAGTGATCTTATGACTCATGACCCTCTCGAGTTTAACTCCTATACACTCTGGGCCATACCAGGGTCCAAAATTGGTCTTCCAAACAAAATTTCTCCTCTCACCCTCGGTCCAAAGACCAATCAACTGGCCCATCTAGGCTCAGTGTCGAAACCTTGGCTCTGATACCACTTTGTAGCATACCCTTTTCGCTACCGAGGTTTCCCAACCTCTCAGTTACCATTCTATACATGGATGTTTACATAATTCGTACACAAATTATAACCACATGCATTCAACACAATTAAACACACTTAATTCTCAGAGTAAAATATATAAGTTACTGTTACCATTAACAAACCATAGAATTCAATAGTAATTCATTTACATAGCGGAAAACATGATAATATATACAGCACAGTCATTCCAAATGTGATAAAACATAATTCAGATACTTATCTTTTAACAGCTGTAGAATTCACCAACCAAGTGCAGGCCTCCCACGAACCTCCCAGCCTTAGACCACACTGTTCATCATCTCAATAGTGGGTCACCCCCGAGCTGGGACCGAGCTCCACCCCAAGGAAAGAAATCCTAGGCTCAGGCTGAGGTTATAGGGAATTCAGTCATACACAACCACCAGGAAGAAAGCTCTCCCAGGAATCTCCCACGCTCACTGCCCACAGACCCGCATTCCCCACATGCATGTTCCACCCCAAGAGAGTGCACCTTCTCTGTCACCTAGACAATCCTTCGGCTACCAGTCTCCCTTACCTTGGGTTACAAGAACAGACCGGACCGTAAGTCTCTAGGCTCTATGGTAGCTACAGGGTTCCTTCCAGGAGTTATCTTCTCCCTCTACGCACTCTCTCACCTGGAGGAGTCTCTCACAGGCCAACAAGCCTTACGCAGTCCAATACTGCGTGGTCACAACAACCCATGGAAAACACAGACCAAGGCTTCCCAAAATGGTTCAGTAGTCATCGGATGATCTCATGGTCATGATTTCGGAATGGGGACTCCACACACAGGATAGCTCATCTTCCCCAAAGATACTTTCACTCAAATTTAGCACAGGCATCCTATTCAGGGAATGAGGACATGGGTTTTCTCAGAGACAGACACAGACTCCACGCTCACTGGACGGGGGTGTACATGGATTCTTCAAGACAAACACAGGCTTTACGGCTTTCAGAAATGAACCAGGGTAATCTCGCAGAGGTCGTACCGGTTCCACGCTCAGAGGTTTGAGTCAGAATGGAGAAGTTGTCCCCTCCCACGGTTCATCTCGGTGCTTATATTTGCATGCACCAAGGTTGACACTTGTCACCCTGGGAACTGCATGCGTTCCACATCATGCATCCCCTTGCACATTCCCTCCCTTGCCAGGAACTTAGGATAAAATGATATGCACATGGCTCTTTTTTTTGGAAATGATATTAAAATATTATTTCCCAGGCTTAAGCCCCTAGGCTCATCACTCAGCCCCTTCCCCACCTTCCATCCCCTAGTTCCTTTCCCACTCTGTGGACGCTCAGTCCCCCTTCACTCATTCATTGTGTTCGGTCTGCACTAGCGCTGTTTATATTTTATTATTTGATCTGCATACATACAAGTACATCACCAGGATCCTAGCCTTCAACCCCTTAGGCTTCCTGGCCTAACAAGCACATAAGCCTTCCATCTTATACAAAACTTGGCTCACCAGCCTATAACACATATTTACAATCTCTTTTAGATCATACCTTACATCGGGGCTCAGCCTTGGGGACACTATAGTGCAGGTTCTCCTCGATCCAAAGGTGGTCAGACCCTGCACTCAGATCTAATGCCCGAGATCTATCCTCCATATCTGCATG
>ML829877.1:10574-24641 GCA_009831015.1 Picea engelmannii | reverse complement strand
TAAATATGAAAATATTGTCGAGTGACCTTGCTTCCTTTCACACTCGTTAAAAGGTCAGAAAGGGCGTCTTTCGAGCGATAGTTTAACCCTTTTTCGGTCTCGTTGGACTACTGTACGAAAAAGGAACTGAGAGAGTTCTCTTTTAAGCGTTTTTCCAAATTCTATAATCCTGAAAAACCTTCGAGTTTTCTGTCTTTGGACTCATTAAAGCACACATCGACAGGCCCATACGGGACCGATCCCTTACTTCTTCCGATTCATTAAACAAAGGAAGAAGAACTTACCGAAGGTGAGTTATATCGAGCATGTGTTATCCTCCTCGAGCTCATTAAATCAAAAAGAGGTACTCATCTATCTGGATGGGGGAAAAAATTGAAAGGAGCAAGCCAAGCAGTCTCTTGAGAACATCATCCAGCACTTCTTAGAGTCACCCTTGAACACGACACTCTGTCACTTTGCATATGTCATAATCCACTGAACCTCTGCATTGAGCCAATCCTTCGAGTTCCTTTCACTCCTTTGGGTCACCCGACGCAAGTCACAATATCCATTGCATAGTTTTGGTCCATATCATGTTTTGTTGTAGTGCCCTAGTGTTCAAGGGAAGTATCCGCCTCGAGAGTCAGCCATCCCAAGTATCTTGCCTCAAAACCTGTGTCAGTCCATGTCCATTTGCTCTACCAATTACATCTCTATGTCTGTTTCGTGTCGTTGATGGGGGATACATCAAGGCCCTCCCTCGACGAGTCTATTCATGTCGACTCCAACACATTATCCGGGAATCAGACTTAGAAACTAGTTAGTACTTTGGGACCTGCATGCCTCAATGGCAGGCCTCCTCACATTTGACAGTGGGTTTACATCATTGACCCCTGATCGAATGATTTCACAGATGTTCGACCTCAGCTCATCTATTCACATTCGCTAGAATGTACTAAGGTACCTTGGGAATCATTGACATTAATGGTGATCTCCCTCGCACTTGTTAACGGATCACACTATTGATTGGTAATCAAGTGGTTTCTGCCATGTTCAACGTCAAGACATCTATTCACATGGTCAGAATCGTACCCCAATGGGATTGGAAAGAAGACCCTGGGTTGAGTCATCACTTTGACATATACTTTGCCCAGGTTGCAAAGGAGTTTTTTATGGACAAGAACACATATACTGTCACATAGATCCACTTTGTATTGGTCATGGCTATGTCTTGTCATCTCGTAGATCCACTGTGTATTCTTCGTGGCTATGATCAGTCCGAGTCATCAGAGTATAGATCCACATTGTATCTTCGGTGGCTATACCTTTTTATCAATACGATTATGGGTCCGCAGTGTATTTTATGGCGGCCATATCTTGCTAAGTCTTGATCACCCAAGCATAGGTATGCCTGCCTTGGGTTTTGAAATATGTCATGATACTTGTTGGATGTTGTTTGTGCAGATTTTGTCAGGTTCTCCGAGTCTATACCCTTTCTTGAACTTCTACAAAGTATTTCAGTCATCAGTTCGCATCTTCTAACTTCATACTTTGGGGGGCATTCTGTTACATGTCAAAATTGCTCAGCTGGATAAGTGTCGCATTATCCCTCTCAATTGTCGTAAGTGTCACATCTTCCCCACAACTTTCACAAGTGTCGCAAGTTGGTCACTAGTGTCGCAAAGGATGTTCAGACATACTGTCATGATAACGACACTAAGGAGACACTTATAACATCTCACATGACTGATTTGAAGGAGGATAACTAATCTACTGAAGTCAAACAACCTTTTGCCATCTAAAAGCACCCAAAAAACTGAGTTTTGGAGAGGAGTGCTCCCCCTTACACTATCTCGGAGCGCCGGAGCTCCCCAATACACTGTCAGGGAGCGTTATAATGCTCCCCTGGCCCTTTTAAGGGAGCGCTATAGATTTTGAGAGTGTTGGCGCCCCCTAAAGCCTACTAGGGAGCGCTATAGTGCTCTGATGGCCCTTTTGAGGGAGTGCTACCTATTCTGGGCGGTTGTTAAACTGTTGAGATGAATGTGGGAAGCATCTTTTCATTCTTGGAAGGCAGTTGGATTCGAATCCCTAGTCCAACCATGATCCTAGGGAAGATCCTCAACTGAAGGAGGAAAATCCTCACCTTCCCCAAGGATATCTCAATATTGTTGAGCCTCTCCAAGGCTACATAAGCAAGATTTCTAATGGTGAAAGGGTACTGCAAATTGAAGAATCACACCAAACTTATGATCTCATAAGTGGTGCTGGAGCTGATTGGAGGAAGAATTGAATATATGAAACTTATGATCTTGGAGGAAACTGACAGTCAGCCAAAGGAGAGTGATCATTGAAGCTGTTGTTATCCAGGTTGTGGATCTTTCAGGCAAGGGTTAGACGAAGAGGACTTGACGAAGCTATCGCATTCGCATCTACGATTGTAAGCACTGCTTTCTTTATTCTCATTAATATGACACACTTGGCCTGTTTCTTTCTAGTTTGTGTCTGATGTTACATGAACTTGTCATTTATTGATAGATCTATTTTCAAGCTAATGTCAATAGAGTAGGAAGTGGTCGTATCTTGTTTTGTCCACAGACCTCAGCGAGGAGCAAAAGTATTGGAGCGCAACTCGGAGCGTGCAGGGACAAACGTCGATAAAAAGGTACTTCTTTTATCCTCCCTTCTCATGCATTAGTTTAGATAGATTTGAAAGGAAGTCAGTGTCCACGTTAAGAATTTTTCTGTCTAGGGTTAAGGTCAAGCCTTAGAGGTGATCTACCTGTCCACAGGGAGATTTTCCTACAACACATGGGATACCGAAAAGTTAGCAACACTCTATAGGATGGATTTCCCAGTTACACGAGTTGTGGGTTTCTGGGTTAGTACCACACTAGAGGGATACATAATCGAATTTGTAGTTGAGAACCACCAGTCTCTTTCACAGGCAGAGCAAATTTTCAAGAAAGCCTATAGGGGAAGACTGTTGAGAGAAATCCCCTTGTAGATTAAGGTTTTCTTGATGGAGGGAGGGATGTTGATCATATCCCCGACTGATATGGAAATATAAACACCCTCACTTGGGGTAGGGAAAGACAGGGTGGGAGTCATGGCATGAGAGAGGAGAAGGGTTCTTTGAAAAATGGGGGGGAAACAACAAGAAATGGATTCAAGAGATGAGCGAGCCTTAAAGAGAGTTGCCATAGTTGAGAAGTGGTGGTACGAAAAGATCAAGAAAGCCTTAAGACAGTCTGAAAAGTTGAGGAAAGAAGGTGGAGAAGGAGAAGTAGAGGAAAGGCAGTAGGAAGAAATGCATAGGATGAGAAGATAGGAATGATTGGCTAGTCAAAGGATAAATGAGAGAGAAGCGAGGAGAGAAAGCAATCCCCAGGAAATGGGACGAGAAGCAGAAAGCACAGAGGAAGGAGAGGAGGAAGCTGGCATGAATCACAGAGGATAACAAGAAGATTCAACCCTGATAACAGGAGAGATTAGGAATCCAGTAGAAGAGATTGTCCCAGTGGAAGATAACAAGACCCCCAAGATCAAATAAAACTGCCTTGAAGCCAGTGGAGCCATCCCTGAATCACCCATACCCCAAGTGCATTCTATTCAAGAAGTAAGTTCGACACCACCTTCTCATGCTAATTCTATTCCAATTCAACTATCTAGTCAGTCACAACCTGGAGTTGCGGGTATAGGGATGATATTGGGATCCCCCAGTAGATCATAAGAGGGACCATTAGGGTTCATATTCATACGAACAACAGGAACAGTGATGTCCAGCCACGTGGGAGGCTTGATTTCCCGATACCCATAATTTTGGGCTAAGGGAGACGAAGATGTTGAATTGCATTGGTTCCTGTGCAAAGAAATCTAGATATCCAGAGGAACCACGGGTGCAAATAAGCTGGTAAAGTTATATACTACCTTGAGAGTTCGCGCTCTCAAATGGTACATGAAGATCATTGAACCAGGAGTGCTAGGGACACAAGGTCAAGTGTTCACACTTGTCCAAGTGTGGACAAAGTTTATAGCAGAATTCAAACTACCCTAGTCAGAACAACAAGCTTTGTCTGAGTTGCACGAGATCCAGCACAGGGAAG
This sequence comes from Picea engelmannii, assembly GCA_009831015.1. Classification (NCBI taxonomy): domain Eukaryota; kingdom Viridiplantae; phylum Streptophyta; class Pinopsida; order Pinales; family Pinaceae; genus Picea; species Picea engelmannii. The sequence goes on along the minus strand of ML829877.1, from coordinate 20,556 downwards.
GAAAATCAACCTGGGAGTATAGCTAGAATTTTAAATATGCCATAGGAAGGTTGGCACATCCAATACATGAAGAACACCAAAGGGAGTGGTACATTCAGGGGTTGTTTCCTCTGACTTGGATTCCGCTAATGCAGCAGCGGATAGCCACGTTAACATATGCCTTGGAACAATCGATGAAGATTGAAGACATGGTGGGATACCCCGAGAGCCTGAGATTAATCTGACCCCCAATAGATGCGAATATGGTGCAACTACAATGGCAGATATCAGAACTAACAAAAAATATCCAAGATATGACAATACCCAGACCAAGACGACCACAAGGTTTGGTGAACTGGATGTTACATGGAAGTCCATCTAGTGAACGAATGTTCAAGAATGAGGGGACTAGGACCTCCTCTAAATCTAATGGTAACCCCACCAGGACCCATGGGAGGAGTTGCACAAGTGTCGATGAATTCATCATTCCACAACCCTACCCCATATCATGCTTTCCTAAGAGGCCAAGTAGCACCAACATCGGAATATTGTGAAATTTGTCGAATCCACGACCATGGGCCAAGACAGTGCCCCATCATGCAAAAGTATTTGACAGTACCAAACATAGTACATTGTGATTTCTGCACATCCACTATGCATTCTACCAATCAATGTCGAGTGTTGGACGCACTTGTAGATAGATTAGACCAAACAACATTTAGAATGAATGAAAACCCTTAGGGACCAGGAAGAGGTCGAGGAGGTGGAGCTGGAGGAGATTTCAGAGGAGAAAGAACTGGGGGATGAGGACCAAGCATATTTTATAACTACGATGAACAAGGTCACTTAGCCATAGATTGTCCTCACCCAAGACACCCATGGTTCTCTCATTGCAGGACCAATGGATATGCAACTGAAGACTGTCCAAAATTAATTACAAAATGGGAAGACAGAGTACGACAAAGAGGAACTGACCTCATCAGTTCAGAGATCAAGAGGATTTCTAAAGACCAATTACCCATCCTTAATATCGTTACTCGAGGAGGAGTGAAGACAGGAGCTGATGCTGACACTCTACCTCATATCTAAAAAGCAACACCTAAGGGAGACAGGTATGACCCCCTAAAGAAAAAGTTGTTCTTTAAGCATGACATAGAAGTATTTTGGAACATTCCTAGTCACGAAATGCAAGAGAACCCCCCCCCAGCCGAGCATTTACCCTAAGATGGTGCAAGTCCCTGCTTCACCCCTTGCACCCAGAAACCTTGTAGCCATATCAAGACAGTCTGAGAAACCCCAGAACACAGTTTATCTTTGGTTTCAATTGTTCTCTGACATTTTAGGGAATGACCAACTAACAGAAAAGTTGTGCAATGCGTTGTACCTATTCTTATGGAATGAGGAACCTCCAGAAGCAAGGATAAGGTCTAATATCCCTGAGAAAAGCACTCAGAGAGTGCAAAGAAGAAAACTATCAACCGGGAAAGAATTTTGACTGGTCGCCCAGCTAGACGACTTCAAAATAAAGGACGTCATTTTGGACCTAGGGTCATATGTGAACATTTTGCCTAAAAATACTTGGGAAGCATTAGGAAAACTGAGACTGACATATTCCCCAATTCAGTTAAGAATGGTAAACCAATATTGTATCTTTCCCATAGGAATATTGGAGAACGTAGAAATCGATGTAGCAAGATTAAAAACAGTAATTGGCTTTGAAGTCATTGAGATCATGGGATACAAGGACCCCTACCCTACACTACTTGGCATCGATTGGGCCTATGACAATTATACAGTAATCGATTTAAAGAAAGATACCATGACTTTTGAAGCTAACGGAATCAAGGTAGTTCAACCTTTGGATCCATATGTAGGACCTAGGTACACAGAACCAACAGACAATAATATGGAGGAAGGAGACCTAGACCAGTTGTACACTATAACAATGGGGACAAGAAATGACTACATAAACCCTACCATTGATGGATTAGTAAGTTGGAGAAGTATACAGTCAGCAAACGAAGATTCAGAATTGGATTTTGATAGTTGGCAACAAGGGCCACATGAAATATTCTCAAGAAGATGCACAACTCTCTGAATGAATAGATCGATCGGGACCGAAGTGAGAGAACACCCAATATATGATGGTACTTCAGATCTAGAAAATTGTTTGCAAAATATGGAAGAGAATGTGAGAGAAGATCAAAGAATATTAGTATTGGATGTATCCTTTCAGAACAACCCCACCAGATGGTGGGCCACTCATAAAGCCACGCTTAGAACTTGGGATGAAGTGAAGCAAGCTATCAAGTACAGTTTCTAGAATTAGGAGAAGTTTCAATCAGGGATGCAGATGAATCTCCAAGTTGTGCAATTGTTCAATGGAGAATCAGATCCTAGAATACACATTGAACAGTGTGTGACACAGTGGCAAGTTGCGGAGATACCCTCTCATTTCTGGGTTCAGGTATTTCCCCATTCTCTAACCCCACTCTCGAAATCTTGGTTCATACATGAGGAAACCAGAAGACAAACCAGCGACTGGAAGACATTAAATTTTGCAAATACTTTTCATTCTCAACTAAGTACCCCAAACTTGAACTAGCCCTGCAAAAGATTAAAGAAATTATTTTTACAACCACTGGAAATGAGAGATCAAATTTTGTTTTGTGTTTGAAGCATACCCAAGAACTTCAGACTAAACCCTACTTACTCATGCTTGACAAGCCCATAGAATGTTATCATATCAACAAAGATTCAGAAAGCCTAGATGAAATAGAAGGACTGAGAAACATAACCATTAAAGAGACAGAGGGGAGAAGAGAAATCTAGAACACCATACCAATCCAGACCGATAGTTCCTACAACCACCCATTGAAGTTGCATAGACTCAACATAGGGACTGCAAAGAAACTGAAGATAGCTATGGTAGGAGACTACTGGGATGATAAAACCAGTCAGGAAATACAAAGTTTACTGAGGGAATACAACGATTTGTTCCCAAAGATTTTTTCATAATTAAAAGGAATCAAAGGAGTCATGGGAGAAATCAAGATTGAGTTAAAACCAGGATGCAAGCCTATCAAACATAGACCATATCGTCTTAACCCAAGAGTAAAATAGAAATTTAAGAAGGAAATTGATAAGATGTTAGAAGCAGGTCTCATTTTTGTGGTAGAAGAAGTAGAATGGGTCAACTCGATAGTCATTCAAAGTAAGAAAGACATTGAGGATACTAGATTCTGTGTAGACTACAGAAGCCTCAACTCTGCCTATGTGCACGACCCTTTCCCAACACCCTTTACTGACAAGGTGCTAGAATAGGTTGCGAGGAAGGAAGCATACTCATTTACATATGGTTTTTCCAGATACCATCAAGTAGGGATTGCCAAAGAAGACAAAATAAAGACCACTTTCATTACAGAATGGGGATCTTTTTCATACAACATAATTCCATTCGGTTTAAAGAATGCCCCTGCAGTTTTCTACAGGATTGTGATAGTAGCCTTTAGAGAATTCATTCACAAGTTTATTGAAGTCTATATGGATGATTGGAAAATATATAGCTTGCATAAGGAACATGTAGCATTTCTCAGGCTAATGTTTGACAGATGCAGAGAGTTGCAAATTTCATTAAATCTCAAAAAGTGTATCTTCTATGTGCCACACAGAAATCTGTTGGGCCACATAGTTTTCCGAGAAGGAGTATTGGTAGACCCAGCCAAAGTTTTTTTCATTGTCAATATGACACCATCTATGAGTTCTAAACAATTGTGCTCCACACTAGGACACACAGGTTACTACCACAGGTTCATTCAAAGGTATGCCAACATTACTGTGCCACTGGAAAATCTCTTGAAAATGGCTGAAACATTCCAATGGACTCCTCAATGTGATAAAGCATTTTAGACACTTAAGGAGAAACTCATTACAACACCGATTCTGATATTCCCAAACTGGGAGAAATAATTTCACGTCCATGTAGATGCTTCCGGAATTGCCTTAGGAGCTATCCTAACGCAACCTGTAGATGGAGCTATGGATCATCCTATATATTTTACAAGTCGAAAGATGTCGCAAGTAGAATGCAACTACACAACAATAGAAAGGGAAGGCTTAGCAATGATTTATTCTTTACAAAAATTTATACGTTATTTGTTAGTCTCTCGCTTCAAATTCTTCACGAATCATTCCGCACTGAAATACCTAGTTAATAAACCTATGTTGGAAGGGAGAATTTGTAGATGGATACTATTGTTTTGGGAATTTTCTTTGGAAGTCATCATCAAGATGGGATGATGCAACATCGGACCTGACCATCTATCCAAGCTAGAGTTAGGAGAAAGTGGCAGAGTAGCGGATGACCATCTCCCATACACAAACTTGTTCAGGATTGAGGCCATACCAGAATACTTGGAGGACACAGAAATCTTTCTTAGTATAGGGGCCTATCCTGACACATATTCCACAATCCAGAAATGCCATATGGTCGTCAGACCAGTAGATTACCAGTTGATCATTGGACAATTGTATAAACTAGGATTAGACATCATTCTCAAACAATGCATCCTGGATTATGAAAGGGAGGATATACTCTGGGAATTCCATAGTATAATAGCAGGAGGCCACGTAGGAGGAAAGGCCATGGCAAAGAAAGTTCTATAGGAAAGACTTTGGTGGGCCACACTATTCAAGGATGCAAAAGCATATGCTAGATCGTGTAATGTTTGTCAATGGGTGGGAAAGCCATCACGATGGGATGAACTACCACTGCAACCAGTTAGAGATCTACAAGCATTTGAGAAATGGGCAATTGACTTCATTGGCCCAATCAAACCCACAGCCAAACATTCAAATTTCAGGTACATTATCACCGTGACTGACTACCTTACTCGCTGGGAAAAACCAACAGTGGTACAGGACTATTCAACAAACATCGCTGCCAGGTTCATTTTCGAGAATATCATTACCCAGTTCGGATGTCCTAGGAGCCTAACTAGCGATCAGGGATCTCACTTCATTAGCAAGACTATAGCAACCCTTACAACATAATTTCTAATCCAACATCACAAGAGAAGTTTATACCACCTGTTGTAGGAAAATCTCCCTGCGGACAGGTAGATCACCTCTAAGAGCTTGACCCTAACTCTAGACAGAAAATGCTTAACATGGACACTGACTTCCTTTCAAATCTATATAAACTAAAACATGAGAAGGAAGGATGATAGAAGTACCTTTTATCGACGTTTGTCCCTGCACACTCCTGGTTGCGCTTCGATCCTTTGCTTCTCACTGGATCCTATGGACAAAGCAAGATACAACAACTTCCTACTCTATTGATATTATCTTGAAAACAGATCTATCAATTAATGATAAGTTCATGTGACATTAGACACAAACTAGAAAGAAACAGGCCAAGCGTGTCATATTGATGAGAATAACGACAACAGTACTTACAATCATAGATGTGAATGCGACATCTTCGTCAAGTCCTCTTCGTCTAACCCTTGCCTAAAAGATCCACAACCTGGATAACAGCAGTTTCACTGATCACTTTCCTTTGACTGACTGTGAATTTCCTCCAAGATCATAAGTTTCATATCTTTAGTTCTTCCCCCTTTCCACCATCATAGATCTTGTTTATATAGGTAAAGAGGAGCTCAACCTCTTGAGTTATCTTTAGAACAAGTTGGGAACCTTCTCCTTAGATCAGGGATTTCTTGATGAAACCAAGAATTCGAGCACAAATGCCTCCTAATCTCGAAATATCCTCCCCTTATTCTCCTCAACAGGCCAATTGTTGCCTCAGATTAGGCAGCGCTCCCTTAGCAGGGGCATCAGAGCGCTATAGGGCTCTCTGGTAAGCCATGGAGGAGCACCAGCGCTCTCAAGATGAGAAGCGCTCCTTCAGAGGGGGCAGGGGAGTGTTATAACGCTCCCTGAAGAATTATAGGGGAGCGCCAACACTCCTAGAGCTGATATAGAGGAGAGCTCCCCCTCAGAACCTTTGTTTCAGAGCTCCTTTCAGGTGTCAAGAGTTATTTGACTTCAGTAAACCATTTCTTCTCCTTCAAACCAAGCATATGAGCTGTTTTAAGTGTCTCCTTAGTGTCGTTTGTCATGGAAGTATGTCTGAACATCATTTGCGACACTTGCGAAAGTTGTAAGGAAGATGTGACACTTACGACAATTGAGGGGAACATGCGACACTTATCCAGCTGAGTGATTTTGATGTGTAACAGAATGCCCCCCAAAGTATGAAGTTAGAAGATGCCAACTGATAACTGAAATACTTTGTAGAATCTCAAGCAAGGGTATAGACTCGGAGAACCTGATGGAAGCTTCACACAAACATCCAACAAATATTATGACATGTTTCAAAACCCAAGGCAGGCATACCTATGCTTGGGTGATCAAGAATTGCAAGATATGGCCGCCATAAAATACACTGTGGATCCATAATTGTATTGGTAAAAGGTATAGCCACCAAAAATACACTGTGGATCTATACTCTAATGACATGAACTGATCGTAGCCACGAAGAATACACAGTGGATCTACGAGATGACAAGACATAGCCACAACCAATACAAAGTGGATCTATGTGACAGTATGTGTCCTTGTCCAGTAAATACTCCTTCGCAGCCTGGGCAAAGCATATATCAAAGTGGCTACTCAGCCCAGGGTCTTCTTACCAATCCCAATACGGTATGAATCTGACCATGTGAATAGATGTCCTGATGTCGAACATGGCAGAAACCACTTGATTACTGGTCAATGGTGTGAACCGTTAACAAGTGCGAGGGAGGTCACCATTAATGTCAATGATTCCCAAGGTACCCTAGTACATTCCAGTGAATGTGAATAGATGAGCTGAGGCCGAACATCCGTGGAATCATTCAATTAGAGGTCAATGATGTAAACCTACTATCGAATGTGAGGAGGCCTACCATTGAGGCATGCAGGTCCCAAAGTACTAACTGGTTTCTAAGTCTGATTCCCGGATAATGTGTTGGAGTCGACAGGAATAGACTCGTCGAGGGAGGGCCTTGATGTATCCCCCATCAACGACATGAAACGGACATGGAGATGTAATTGGTAGATCAAATGGACATGGACTGACACAGGTTTTGAGGCAAGATATTTGGGATGGCTGACTCTCGAGGCGGATACTTCCCTTGAACACTGAGGCACAACAGCAAAACATGACATGGACCAAAACTATGCAATGGATACTGTGACTTTCGTCGGGTGACCCAAAGGAGTGAAACGAAACTCAGAGGATTGGCTCAGTGTAGAGGTTCAGCGGATTATGATATGTGCAACTGACACAGTGCCATGTTCAAGGGAGACTCTAAGAAGTGTTGGATGATGTTCTCAAGAGACTGCTTGGCTTGCTCCTTTCAATTTTTTCCCCCATCCAGATATATGAGTACCTCTTTTTTATTTAATGAGCTCAAGGAGGATAACACATGCTAGATATAACTCACCTTCGGTAAGTTCCTCTTCCTTTGTTTAACGAACCGGAAGAAGTAAGGGTTCGGTCCCATATGGGTCTGTCGATGTGTGTTTTAACGAGTCCAAAGACAGAAAACTTGAAGGTTTTTTGGGATTATAGAGTTTGGAAAAACACTTAAAAGAGAACTCTCTCAGTTCCTCTTTCGTACAGTATTCTAACGAGACCGAAAAGGGTTAAACTATCGCTCGAAAGATGCCCTTTCTGACCTTTTAACGAGTGTGAAAGGAAGCAAGATCACTCGACAATCTTTTCATATTTAGAGAGTCTGAAAAGGGTTTAAAGGAGACTCCAGGGGGGTTCATTTTTCGTTTGTTCGTATTCATACGGGTCCGAAAAAGAGATAAAATTTTACCCGGTTACATTCTCATATTGTCGAGCTCGAGAATGAACTAAGACTATGCTCATAAATGCGACAAGGTGAATAATTCATTAGAACTGCCAGGAAACCTGCGGTGCCAAAAACTACAAACCAGATTTTAGTGAAGCCATCATATCATTAGAGAAACCCAAAAATGACCATACCTTATAAAAATGAAATTTTATAAATAACAATTGATTTGAAAACTCATTTACCATTTCATTTGCAAGGATTTTTGGAGTAGTGGAGAATCTCATTTTGAAGCAAATCTTGTTTTTCTCGCTGCCGTAGCTACGATCGATCATTTCACTCACCGTTCAAACCGGGTAGGTGTTCATCCTTTTCTCTTTCAATTACACGGTTTCAAATTGATTTTCATGGCATTATTTATTTAAAACACAAAGCCCCAGGTCGCCCCTCTTTGAACCAAATCGGTCTCTTTTTAAAAATTAATAAAATAGGGGGATTCTTTTACAAAAATGTGTTAGAGAAGGGTTGTTAGGATGTCTACACCCTTGCAATTGATTGGATCGATCATTTTTAGTAAAAGAATTCATAAAAATTTCCCCCAATTTCCCATGCAGCCCCCAAAGTCGTTTTGCATTTTTTGAAACGTTTTTATCATTACTTGACAAATGTTAAAGGGCATGGTGGTTAAAAAAGAGTGAGTGGTTTCTTTTAGATGGCATGGGCATTTCATTTATTATTTTAAAATTCTTTTGAAAATCGTCGAAATTACAAAAACGTGAGGAATGATGAACTTCTTGATTTTTTGTTTTGTAGGTATCTTCGGCAATCATGATTGAATAGAAAGAGAGGGAACATGAGATGGATGATTTAGCTACTCTATGGAGTCCTCGTACGCGGGCTACCTTGCGAGCTTGTGGCTTGCTCAAGTTCTTCAAATTGCAAAAAATGAAGAGAGAGGTGTTATTACTTGAGCATATGATTGGCCTTTGGGATGTTGCGGAACGGGGATTCTGTATCGGCACACAACTCCTAACCATTGAGTTGGAAGATGTGTACTTTTTGACCGGCCTCTCGAAAAGAGGGGTCCTTATAGATTTTACTAGGTAGAGGGAATTACCTGAGCAGGTGGATGTGTATCTGGCACGCCACTGCGTTCCGGGAGCAAGGTTGGTAGGGGGCAGGATCCCTATCAAGGATATACAATATCTGCCTCTCCGGTCTATACTATTCGCTATCACAAGCATGACTGAAAGCACTAGTGCTCATCTGGGGTCGAGATCACAGGTGGCCTATGGTGTGCAGTGTTTGGAACCAACATTGTTCAATTGGAGTGCAGCGTTCCTTCGGAATGTGAAGGAACAGATCTCACGGTGCAGGACTAGTCAGAAGCAGTTCAGTTATGGCTCATTTTTTGTCTCATTTTTCCTAGAGCGCATCCCTCAGATGCAGCCTCAAATATTGTTGGCGGTACGACCAGTGGATGAACCTCGGATGGAGAAGTGGACTAGTCTATCTCCAAGGCTAGTTTCGGAGTCAAAGTTCCACTTTACTGGTGATTTCTTTACCTGGTTGAGATAGAAGCACCTCTGGATAGAGGACTTCCCTTATGCCGACGTAGACTTCCATGGGAGTATGGACTTGATTTTTCCTGCGGGGGAAGATTGGGATGATTCAGGTAAGAGATCGAGCCATACCTTGTCTAGTTTTTGTTTTTTAAGTTTTTGATGTATATGTATTTTTGGGGGGTATATAAAAGAGTTATAACAGATGTTTTGTTTCCAACATGTAGACAAGGGAGCAGTGTGCCCAGTTGATATACCAGTACCAGGGTGTCGTGGAGGTTCCCCAGTCGCAGCAGACCCAGCAGTACTAGTGGTGGGTCTTCGGGAGGTTGAGAGAAGCCTCCAAGGCCTTATGATGGGTATCCCTCCTCTGCGGAGGGGGGATGTTCCTTTACATCTGCAATGGCACACTGTAGGAGTATCAAAGAATATCAATTCTCTATTGAGGCACGTAGTGCGTGCAATAGTGTGTTACTCACAGCACAATGCAATGCGGGGAGATTAGAGTCTCCCCGTGATCATGTTTTTGTATGCCTTGTCAGGCGATGTTGTATGGGTGAACAGACCCAATATTTTGCTCTTCTACACACTTTT
>ML829876.1:64820-79199 GCA_009831015.1 Picea engelmannii | reverse complement strand
AGGTTCGATCGATTCTGTGCAAACCTCAAACTGCATGTTTAAGCATAGAGCCTGACCAGCTTAAGGATAAAACCTCCAAAATCTTGACGTGGGTAGTAGTGTACATTTGAAGGAACTTTAGTTTTGAATGTTGTACATGCATGATGAGATATTTTCAACGCATGTCTGAGGCAATGATCAGTCGATTGGATAGAGATGAGGCCAGGGCACCAGCACTTGTTGAGGTTCCACCACGTGCACCGATCGTTACAGGTAGCATTCACTGTGAACTCGAGAAGGTTAAATTTCCCGAGTTCTTTGGTGCCCCAGACGGCGCAGCCGCCAAGGCATGGTTGGAGAATATGGCGATGTGCTTCGCACTTCGCGATTATACCTCCAACATGAAGGTTTGCATGGTGTTCTTTCAACTGAAGGGGATCGCTCTTCTATGGTGGAATATGCTCCTATCGCAGCTGAACATGGCTGTCGAAGATGTGTCATGGGAACTGTTCGAAGAACGGTTCCGAGAGAGGTATCTTTCAGAGGAATTCATTGATCGTCATCTCAATGAGTTCAACGCATTACGACAGGGAGGTCGTACGGTGCCCGAGTATGAGGCACGTTTTATGGAGCTGCTCTGGTATGCTCCGCACTTGAACACTGAGAAGCTCAAGGTCAACCGGTTTGTGTTTGGACTTAATGACAACCTGCGTGTGAAGGTTAGGATCTTGATGCCTCAAACCTTTCACGACGCTATCCAAAAGGCCCTCATAGCAGAGGAGGAGCTTATTAGCGGGGGTTAGACCAGGACTCCAGTGAGACTAGTAGGGCAAGGTTCATCTAGAATATTCCAACACCAGACACCAACGAGACATGCGCTGGGATATCGCGACTTCCAGAGGGGATCCACGTTCACTACACCTCGAAGGCCACCGCCTCAGCAGTAGACCCCTTATCGAGGACCACAGCACAAACAGCAGCGTCGCCCGCAGCAGCAGCAGTTTAGGCCTGTTCAGCAGAACAGACCAGGGTTTCAGGCCAGTGGGCAGTCATCTTCTACTTTGGGTACCTAGACTACTGGGCCGAAGAAGGGGTGTTGGACATGTGGGAAACCACACTGCCAGTGCGATTATCCTGTGGAGAGGACCAGAGCGTCCGGATCAGCCGGACCCGCTACCGTGGGAGATATGGGCAAGGCCCATCGGATTCATGCAGCGGTGAATAACCGCCAAGCAAAGCACCAGTCGACTATTCTCGAGATGACAGGTACTATCGCTGACCAGACCCTTAGTATTTTGATAGACCCAGGTGCTACTGAGAGTTTCATTTCTGGTGTAGCTCTAAAAAGGATTAAGGTAAAGGCAGTTGAACAGGACGAGTTTAGCTTCGTAGAGATGGCTTCTGGAGCCAAACAGAAGGTTGGAGGAAAGGTTACGGGCTATTCCCTTAACCTAGGAGAGTTTGTCACGAGGGTCAAATTGTACGTCACAATCTTAGGATCTTATGACGTCGTGATTGGTATGGATTGGTTGGAATCGCATGAGGCGATACTCAACTATAAGACGAAAAGGTTGAGCTTGGTCAATGATGAAAGACAGAGACGGGTGATTGTAGGACGGAACCAGGGAGTATCCCTGAGGTTCGTCTCTTCCTTACAGTTGTGGAAGAGTATGCGCAAGGGGTGCAAGCTTTATGCAATCCTTGCGCTAAACGAAAGGGGAGTAGTAGAAGGTCTAGAACACCTTCTGGTGGTGAAGAAGTTTGCGGATGTATTTCCAGAGGAGTTACCTGGGATGCCACCGGAAAGAGAATTGGAGTTTACCATAGAACTGAAACCGGGGACTGAACCGATAGTGAGGACACCTTATCGGATGTCGACCACGGAGTTGCAAGAGCTGAAAATGCAACTGAAGGAGTTGTTAGACCTGGGACTAATACGCCCTAGTGTGTCACCATGGGGTGCACCAGTTATTTTCATTTGGAAGAAGGATGGATTGTGGAGGCTTTGCATTGACTACCATCAATTGAACAAGGCTACGATCAAGAATCAATATTCCTTGCCAAGAATTGTTGATCTGTTCGATCAAATGAAGGGTGCGACGGTGTTCTCCAAGATCGATTTGTGATCAGGGTATCACCAGTTATGGATCAAGGAGGATGACGTCCCTTTTAAGATGAGATTTGGACATTACAAGTTTACTATTTTACCTTTTGGAATGACAAACGCCCCAGGGGTATTCATGAGTTTGATGAACAGGGTGTTCTTTGAATACTTGGACAAGTTCGTTCAAGTATTCATTGACGATATTTTGATCTACTCTCGGACGACGGAGGAACATGACGAACACTTGCACTTGGTACTACAATGTTTACGAGAACACAAATTCTATGGGAAGTTGTCCAAATGCTCCTTTTATCAATCGAGGATTCACTACTTTGGGCATGTCATCTCCAGTGAAGGCATCGTCGTGGATCCAGCCAAGGTTGAGGCTATTATGGAATGGTATGCGCCGACGAATGTCATATAAGTGCATAGTTTTATGGCTTTAGCCGGATACTATCGATGGTTTGTCGAGGGATTTTCGAAGATAGCAAATCTGATCACGAAATTGCAGAAGAAAAACAAGAAGTTTGTTTGGACAGAGAAATGCATGGAAGCATTTTGGAAGCTTAAAGAGTTGTTGATGACGGCGCAGAAACTAAAGGTCCCTGAAATGGACGCAGACTTCTTGGTATGCACTGACGCATCCAAGGACGGTTTAGGCGGAGTCCTGATGCAAGATGGACGAGTGATTGCTTACATTTTGAGGAAACTACGCGACACACGATTTAGAGTTATTAGCCATTGTATATGCCTTGAAGGTTTGGAGACACTACCTTGTTGGACAAAAATTTGAATTAAAGACTGATCATTGTGGACTACAATACATTTTTACGCAAAGCGACCTGAACGTGCGACAACGACGTTGGTCCGAATTGCTTAGCGAGTACGACTTCGAGATTACTTACATAAAGGGAACAGTGAACCGAGTGGCGGATGCCTTGAGTCAGAGGCCACGCATATTTTTGGTGTTACCTCTTCAGACAAATCTACATGAGAAGATTCTAACTTTATAGCGTGATGATGACTGGTACAAGGAAGTCGAGGATTTTATCGAACAAAACACAATGATGGTACCACAATATGAGGGATATTCATTTCATAGCGATGGTTTATTGAGGTTTAGAAGTCAGATTTACATACCTACAAATGACGATTTGAGGATGTTGATCCTGAGCGAGGCTCATAGAGCAGTTTACATGGCGCACCCAGGAGTCACGAAGATGAGGACAGACCTTAAACCCTTATTCTTCTAGAAGGGAGTGAAGGCCGACATAGTCAACTTTTTTTTAGAAACATAGGACCGCAGAGCAATAAAATAAAACAAATGCAGAAACAAAAAACACAGAAGACACACAATACAAGAGAGACACAGATTTACGTGGTTCACCCAGTGTGGGCTACGTCCACCAGAGAAATTTCCAGGTCCTTCCTTTATTATTATCCAGCAAATGAAGGGATACAACCTACAGAAAAAAACCCGTTGTAACTTCCTCTTCTTTCTCTCATAGTCTCCTCTCTCAAAATACAATATTCACCCTCGTACATAGCCGAAATACATTTCCCTCGTAAAAGAGGGTTGCCTTCTAGGGAAAAAACCCTAACATAATCTCTACCNTTAGATCTGCGACCTTATAATGAACGGTCCATATTTACAATGAAATTACAATATACTTTTATAAGGCAATTTTTGCTTCGGGGGCTTCACCCCCAGACCCCCCAACCGGGGGGATGGACCCCTCGGACCCCACAAAGGGGGTACCCCCCCTCTGCACTCCCCCGCGTGGAAGAGTGTACATACTTCTGGGCTGTAAATACTTCATGGGGTATAAACACGGCTGAAAGCAAGGACCTCTGAATCAGGAAGATAATCAGGCTCCACAACCAACACTTTGTGGCTAGATGTCTAGAGTGTCAGTAGGTGAAGACTGAACATAGACACCTGGCAGGATTACTTCAACTACATGCCATTCCAGAATCGAAATGGGAAGTTATTTCGATGGATTTTATTGTTGGATTGCCACTGACGGCAAGGACAGAGGACTCGATTTTTGTAGTAGTAGACACTCTGACGAAGAGTGCTCACTTTATTCTTGTGCATATGACGTATCAGGCACCTAACATAGCGAGAGTTTTCATCAGTGAGATTGTGAGGCTGCATGGCGTGCCTAAAAAGATTATATCTGATTGGGGATCGGTGTTTATGGGACGATTTTGGACGATTTTCCAAGAGGCCTTGGGGACCCAACTTAACTTTAGTACTGCGTATCATCCAGAGATGGGCGGACGGATAGAACGTACAAACCAAACCGTGGAAGACATGTTGCGCATGTACGTGATGGACCAACAAAAATGTTGGGAGGAATTCTTGCCTCTAGTAGAGCTTGCTTATAAAAACAGTTACCAGAGCACCATTAAGATGGTGCCTTTTAAGTTCCTTTACGGGCGATTGTGTCGGACGCCCTTGAGTTGGGATCGGCTTGAGAATAGGGTCCTAGTGGGACCAGAAGCGATCCAAGAAATGGAAGAGCAGATGCAAACCATAAGACAAAGGATTAAGGAAGCACAGGATCGGCAGAAGAGTTATGTCGATGCGCACCGAGTCGACCATAGTTACGAGGTCGGCGATCGATTCTTCTTGCAGGTTAAACCACATAAGAGTTCGATCAAGTTTGGAAAGGGAGCTAAAATATCTCCTAGGTTCATGGGACCTTTCGATATTGTGGAGAGAAAGGGGCTCATGGCCTATCGACTAGCCTTGCCTGATTCTTTGAGGCGTATGAACGATGTTTTTCATGTATCTGTGTTGAGACATTATATTAGTGATCCTGCCCACATGATTGACATGAGTTCCTTGCAGGTATCGGATGAGGGAGCGCCCACGGCTGAGCCAGTCCGCATTTTAGATCATCGCATTGGACAATTACGACGTCGAACATCAGATTAGGTCAAGGTCCAATGGGATAGTTATAGTCCGCACTCGGCGACCTGGGATGACGCATATGATATGCGCCAATAGTTTCCATTTTTGTTTGATATATAGACTTATGATACTGTGGTACTTATGATATTGTGGTACATTTATTTCAGCATTTATACTGAGAAACTTTGAGACGAAGTTTAGACCAAGAGGGGTCTATGTAACATCCCGCTCTGGCGCACTTGGAAAACTTATTCTTTGAAGACACTTGCTCGCAAGTGATCTGGATTTTTATGTCGATAAAACATTTATCCTTGATGATGATGCGTTATGATAGATAACATGATGTTCTACTTCTTCGATATAAACAGGTGCTATTGACTCAGTTTTATTGAGTGTGCAGGGTTTTTGACCTGGAGGATGCAGAGGCATCCAAGGAACCCCTTGGACTCCGGATTGAGTCAAGGAGTGTGCTATTTGAGTTGATTTATTTACCATGATATATTATTGATTTGATAATCTATTGTTGACATGTTCTGACATGATGGTTGATGATGCAGGCTGACGATAGCTTGCCGACCAGACTCACATATGGAGTAAAGGGGCCACACATGATTTCCAGAGAGGTTGAGGGAGAGGTGTGGATAGCATCCCTACCATAGCTGACTTGCACTCCCACCATGGCTCGAACTGTAGGTTAATGATTACCTAGTTCGAGAGGATCCACGATGCCGTGAGGGCAGACTGCGACAGTTGCTCATGATGATTCTAAGGGGCGCGCAATAAGGCGGGGGCCTTATTCCTTATAGCCCTTAGTCTCCCACAAGTTCACCTGGCGGAGTGTTGACTCCAAGGGTTATAGATGTCTACCAATCAGTCAAGTCGGTGAGTGGCACCCTTGGAGCACGTGGTGCATCCTGAAGGGCACATCGCTCAAAAGAAAGATAAGTTGGCGAGTGGCACCCTTGGAGCACGTGGTGCATCCTGAAGGGTACATTGCGCAACAGAAACGAACGAGGCAAGTGGCACCCTTGGAGCACGTAGTGCGTCCTGAAGGGCATGTCGCAACGATGATGATGATGAGACAAACCTAGATGACCCTAAGACCTTAACGCCTTAAGAAATTCTTAAAAACGACTCCCCTAATTAATTGTCACCCCGTTCAAATCTAAACCTAAATTTAAAACATCTCTAAGATAAAAGTTTGTTAGCCTTAAGAAAAATACCCTACAAAAATAAACATAAGGACGTAAACTAAAACCCTCGTAAGTAACAGTTAAAGTCTTATTAAATTTACGGGGTAAAGGAAGAGGGATAAATTAATTAAAATCTGTGGTGTTAATTATAAAAAGGAATAAAAATTAAATAATGTGTGAGAGTATAAAAGTTATGAATTTAAAAATATAATGAAAGGATTAATTAGTGCATTTATCTTTTGGTTTAAAAAAAAAAAAAAAAAAAGGGAATAAATAATAGAAATAGGGAAACCTTGTATTAAAGGAAACATAATAAAGGAAAGTAGGGGACATAGGGTAAAAAGAAAAAAAGGAATCAGCAATTAAGGACTTACTAAAATGAACTAAATTTTAGCAACTTCATTTTAGGGAAAGTTATTAAAAGCATGTAAGGGGATCTAGGAACACCTAGGAGTAATTTTAGGAGTGACTCTAGGTGGGTGAGGGAAATGAGTCTTTTAATTTCTAAAAGAAAATAATTTTGGAGAAACTTGGAGGATGAGTGACACTTGGACGACAAAGAATTTTTAGAGGATTGTCTTTAAAACTTAAATTAATAGTGATTTAGGGAAAGTTGGTAGGTCTCAAATTTCTATAAAAGAAGGGGAAGATGAGAAAGAGGGAGAGGAACGGTTAGCGTAACGTTACGYTGCCGGATTGTGTCTTGACTGATTGCTTATGAGGAGTTGGGTTTTTCTCAGCTTGGATTGGAGTGGTAGCTTAGACTTGCGAGGAGAGCTGAGAAGCTAGACTTATCTTCTGGAATTTGTGTAGCCCCTTTGCGGCTCGGGGGGCTAAGGGAGAAGCAGAGTACCCCTAGCATTTGGCTGGGAGGTACTAGTGAGGTCTCTATGGTCGGCGAGCGGGATTGGCACGTAGCACCAGCGGGATAGCATGGAGCGTGGGAGTCATTGGAGGCAGGCGAGAAGGCAATGGTATGATTTTCAGTTGTAGGAGTAGAATGCATAATTAATTAATTCGGCAATTAATTTTTCTTGTGTTTTAAAATCATTGACTTAGCGGTTCATCGTCGGAATAGTTTCTCTCGGCAAATTGTGTTGATTGCCGGAATAGTTTTCTCTGAAATTTTTGTTCGCACAACAATAATGATTGAACTCTGTACAAGCCTAAGCCCTTCGTTAAATGCATAAAATCCTTTGGCCAGTGTTCTTTTGGGGGTTCTACCTTCCTGGGATTGGGACCTTTATGCCTCTGCGTACTCTTCGCACTGTATTCTTCCTGGATGTAATAACTTCACCATGCAACTTGATTTTAAAACTCGTTTCCTTCACCTCTGTCAATAATGAGATAAGCTCAGAACGGGTACAGTACTGGCATTTTAGCCAAAGAAATTTGAACTAATATTGTTCTTACCATAATAAATAAATTTTCGACCGGTACAGCATGGGCATTTTAGATAAAGGAACTCGAACTGAATGATTCTGGAAATAACTAGACAAATCACGAACTGGTACGAAATTGGGCATTCTAGATTTCGATTATGCATTCATGAATTTCGTTTGGGCATTTTGCATTCTGGGTTTGGCATTGGGCTTTCTAGTTTTCGATTTGGCATCCTTGGACTGTTGATTTCGTTTTACATTTGTGTATGGGCATTTTTCTTTTGTTGTGGGTGAATTCCCCTCTATGGGCGATTTGGGAGAAGGACCTTCGAACAACCTGTGTTATCCTTTAAAACTCAACGAGTCACCCTTTAAATTTTCTCTGCATCTTGCATCTCTCTCTGCGTTTTTGTTGTTGCATTCTCTGTGTTTTATTTTCAGTAAGAAATTCTTCGCGTGCGGTTGGATATCAGTGTGTTCTTATTGTTAAAGTATCTGTGCATTTTTAGGGAGCTCTTGTACCTTACCTTTAGTTTGATAGAGCTCTTCAAACTCAGACTAGCGGGCTGTTGATCTGTTTTAAAAAATATATATATATAAAACCACCCCTCCTTTTCTGTTGTACTTACGGTTGGTTCTGCCACCATGGAACTGGTGTTATAGATGCTCTGTTTCCTCTTGGTTGTAAAGCTGAATTTCAGACCAGACGTCAACTAGGATCGCCTTTGTTACCCTTCACTTGAGTTTTCTCTCGTCCATACCTTAAATGCGTGATGGAATGTCCACACTCACAGTTGTTCCCCTGAATTCGGATGGAAGTGTGGTAGCTATACTGGCAGCAAATTCTTTTGGCTGTTTATTTTTTATTTTTATTTTTATTTTTTTATAATTATGGTTAGCTGATTGGCAACGGTAATGACAGTCGATGGGCTGCAAGAGATACGCCTGAGTCTTGCCCTCATCTTACCTTTCCACGTGGCCGAAAAATAGTATCAATGCCTAAATTGTTTTTATTTAAGGAAAAGTAATGCCTACATTTGTCCTTAATGTCTTGGTGGCTAGTAAAGGACAACAAGGAGTCTCTCTCTCTTTGGAGCAGAGGACTAATATTAAATTCCCTGCCTTCCTGTGAAGAAATAGTAAAATCTACTACCATGGATTCTTCCCTTGGTGTTCGTACTATGCCTAACCTAGTGTGTCATAAAATGCTTGTGGTTACCTGTTGTGCGCCTTATGTCTAGAGACGTTTATTGCTTGGTGTTATTGTTGTATGTCGTATGTCGTCTTGTTGTGTTCATCTTGCTTGCATCTTGTTAGTCGTCGGGTGGCGACGTAGAGTCAAGTTGTCTGGTTCCTCTTTACACGCATGCACACACCTTAACAAAAAAAAAATTCACCTGTTACAAAGTTGTTGTCGTAACGAGGAGGTCGTTACAGTTTGGCCTTGGTAGGATACCATATATGAAGTGTAAGTCTGGCATCTTGTAGAGCGACTTCGAGTGTCCAGTATAGTATCTTTGGCCAATGGGAGTTGGAAATCAGGAATGTTGTCCACTAGATGAGTGATAGTGATTGGTTCTTCCAAGAGGAAAGGCTCAGAAAACTTTAAGTGATTTACATTAATGACATTATGGATTCCTAGTTGTGGTGGTAGATCCAACCTATATGCATTTTCTCCAATCTTGTGGAGTATTGTATACAGACCATATCTGATTGGCAGAAGCTTGTGATGGTGGAATTTGAAGCGCTTCTTATCCAAGTGTAACCAAACTTGATCACCTGGTTGAAAGGCCATGAAGGTTCTTTGTTTGTCATGGCGCTACTTGGCATGATCTTAAGCTGCTTTGAGTGTTCATGTGACAATTGTTCCTGTTGTTGATGGAAGGTACCTTGAGGAGCCCAAGTGAGTGGAAGCTCGGCTGGAGATGCTGGTTGGAAGCCCAGGCAGACTTCAAAAGGTGAAAACCTGTAGAAGAATGTGTTTCCTTGTTGTAGTTATGTTGGAGAATGTGTAAGTAATTCTCCCATTGTTTGTTGCGCCCAAAGTGAGTTCGGAGAGCATGCACCAAGACTCTATTGACAATCTATGTTTGGCCATCCATTTGAGGATGGAATGTAGTAGAAAACCTGAGGTGGCACCCCAATAGCACCCATATGGTCTTCCAAAATGTACTAAGGAACCGACAATCTTTGTCTGAGATGATACTTTGTGGGAGGCCCAAATGGGGCCAGACATGATGGAAATAGAGTTCCGTTGTTTACGTTGTTTTAGTAGTCTTTGTGCATGGGATAAAAAGTGCCATTTTGTTGAGGCGACATACCACTACCTAGATTTCATCGTGCTTCTTTTGGGTTGTTGGAAGTCCACTTAGGAAGTCCATTGAGATTGAATCCCAATGTCGAGAAGGAAGTGACAGTGGTTGATACAACCCATGCTTCCAGTTGGATGGCTTGGATTATGAGCATAGGGCACAAGCTATAATAAATTTTTCAACTTGAGGTTGCATGGAAGGCCAATGAAAATGACGTTGCAGATGTTGGGTGGTCTTTTTTGTCCCGAAGTGTCCCCCATAGGCTGAAGCATGCGCTTCCCTGATGAGAAAGAGGTGGTCTTCTAAGTATGGAATGCATAGAAAATTCAACTTATATAGCCACCCATCCCGAATAGTATAGTCTAGGAAGGGGGTCTGATTGATCACTGTGGTGCTTTGCAAAGATTCCCAAATATATTGAAAGTCGATGTCAGTAGCATATTGATATTTCCATGTGTCATAAGTAGCACAACGTACTTCTAGAATGGAAAGAACTAGAGTGGGAGGTCGACTTAGCAAATCAGCCATTTTATTAGAAGTGCATTTCTTGTATTCGATGACTAAGTGAAATTGTTAAATGTAGGAGGCCCATTTAAGGTGCCTTTGTTCCTGAATCTTTGATTGAGAGTTGATGAAAATCAAAGGGTGGTTGTCGGTATGAAGAATGGTTTCTTTACCCAACAAATAATGCCTCCATTATTTGAGTGCTTACACCAGACTAAAAAATTTGTTGTCATAGTACTATAATTTTTCTTTGCCTCGGGCAGGGTTTCAGAGTGGTAAGTAATGGGGTGTCCTCCTTATTTAAGTACATAACCAATAGCATATTGTGATGCATTAGAATCAATATCAAAGGGTTGGGAGAGGTCTGGCATATGTAAAACAGGGGATGGGAAGAGGGCATCTTTGAGTTGAGCAAAGTGAGTAGTTTCTTCTTTGGTCCAGATGAATGTCGAAGAAGTATTTGAGAGTTGATGCAAAGTTCAAGAAAGATTTGAAAAACAGGGAATGAAGTTACGATAGAAATTGATGCCACCCAAAAAGATTTTCAACCCCTTAGTTGAAGAAGGTAGAGGCCATTTTTTCAATGCTTGGATGCGAGATGGATCTAGTTGAATACCCTCTGAGTTGACCACAAAGACATGATAGGGGACTGAAGTCTTACAAAAATATGATTTCTTCTCTTTGACTTGCAACTTGTGTTCTTGGAGAATTTGGAGAACTTGTCAGACATGTTGCATGTGAGTGTCCCATGTCTGACTGAAGATGAGAATTTCATCTAAGTATATGACCAAAAATCGACCCAAATGTTCTCTAAAGATGTCATTGATGAGCCTCATGAAAGTGGATGGGGCATTGGTGACACAGAAAGGCATGACTTTCCACTCAAAAAGACCAAATTTGGTCTTGAACGTTGTTTTCCAAACATCATCTGGGTTCATTCCAACTTGATGGTAGCTGATTGTCAAATCCAATTTAATAAACCACTTAGCGCCTTGGAGGGTGTCAAGTAGTTTCTCAATATGGGGAAGGGGGTAACGATTTCTTATTGTGGCTTTGTTCAAGGTTCGGTAACCCATGACAAGGTGCATTTCTGAAGTATCTCATTTAGGTATGACAAAGGCGACAGAATCACGGGGAGAAGATGAAGGTTGAATGTGGCTAGAGTAGATGAGGTCAGTCAGTTGTCTTTCCATTTTCTTTGTTTCTATTGGGGCCAACTAGTGAGTAGGGGAATTAAGTAAGGCATATCCAGGGATGAGATGAATGGAATGGTGAATGTGGCAGGAGGGGGGAATTCCTTCCAGAGGTTTAAATACCTCTACGAACTCGTGGAGGAGGGGAGTCATAGGGTGCCACTCGCCTCTTTCCATTTTCCTTGTGCGATGTTCCCTTCAAGATGCACTACGTGCTCTAAGGGTGTCACTCGCCTCTTTATTGAACTTGGTAGATGTCAAACTCCTGGAGTCAATAATCCGCGAGGTGATATTGTGGGAGACTCAAGATCTCTAAGGAATAAGGTCACTTCCTTATTGCACGCCCCTTAGAATCATTGTGAATGACTATCACAGTCTTCCCTCATGGAATCTTGGGTCTTCTCGAACTAGGTAATCGCTAACCTATAGTTCAAGCCACGACGAGAGTGATAGTAGGATGTGATAGGGTTGTTGCCACGCCTCTCCCTCAAAGCCTTTGGTTGTCGTGCGTGACCCCTCTGCTCCACATGTGAATCTAGTCAGCAAGATTTCATCAACCTACATCCATCAACGAATCATGTCAACAATAATAGTCAATCATCATAACATATAATCATATGTACATATGTCACATCAACAACATTCAAACTCCAATTGTCCACTCCATGACTTGATTCAGAGTCCAAGGGGTTTCATCGATGCCTCTGCAACCTCAATGTCTAGAGTCCTGCACACTTAGGAGAACCTGGTCAATAACATTTGTATATTTAAATACAACAAAATAGCATATCATCAAATCCAACATATCTCATAATCACAATCAAAACGACCAATAGTATAATCACCCGGATCACTTGCAAGCAACTTTCCCCAAATAATAAGTTCTCTCAATGCGCACAAGAGAGGGATGTTACAGTTTGAACTTTGTTCAATAGTATAGGGTCATGACATTAGGAATTGGGGTGATGAAGATATAAACTGCATTCCATTTCTAACAATTTAAGAATTTGGGTGATGAGGACAAAGAGAACTATCCATTCTTAAAATTTAAGCATTTGAGTGAAGTGGTAGAAGAGCATATACTCTTTGTCACAATTTAGACATTTGAGTGGACCACCTACTCTTTGTCACAATTTAGAAATTTGAGTGATGAGAAGAACAATCACTTCCCCTATTTTAATTTAGAAATTTGGAATTCCCTATTTTAATTTAGAAATTAGGGATTTGAGTGATGAGAAGGAGCATCTACCTTTTCTTACAATTTATGCATTTGGGTAACCAGAAAAAGAGAACCTACATGTCTCACAATAATGGAATTTGAGTGGTGAGGAGTACTCATCCTTTCTCACAATTTTTTCATTCAGTTGACGAGCAAGAGCGCATACCCATTCTTGCAATTTTAGAAATAAAATGATGAAGAGAAGTAGCACTCGAACTTTCATATAATTAAAAAATTTGAGTGATAAGGTGAATTAACACCCACCACTTTTTGCAATTTAAGAATTAGAGTGACCAAGAGAAGGGACACCCACCCTTTCTTGCCTATGATGAATCTACAATATTGAATGTATATTATACTACGAGATTGATTCTGGTATTAAGGTAACTCATAGACAAAACTCTTATAGATATTACTATCAAATGATTGAAACATTTTTGGAGTGCCATGAAAACCGAGTATGAGAAGCAAACTTATCTTCATTGTGGGTTCAATGATTATGACACTGGAGTTTTATGAAATCATGACGTTCCGTGTGTGTATTGAGTGTGACATGCCATTAAATATAAAATCATTGACCTATACACTATAGTTAAACCTTTTATTAAGAAATATCACGGTCAAGGTTTTGAAATTTATAATTAAACGAAAGACCACGTTGGTTTTGAAATTTATTTTAAAAATATATATATATAAAACAATCAATAACAAGATCATTATTGGTTAACAACCTTTGTCTCTACAATATAATTAATAAGCACTTGTGACCCTTCATTCCTTTCATGACTAGATTCTTGGAAGTAAACTAACATAACTTAGTGAAGATGGCTTATTTGTGTCTCATAGAGGACTCGAAAGTAATTTTGCAATGTATCGATAAAATCGAAGAAGTGATATGCCAAAGTTACCATTAGAAGAAACAAAGATAACATATGTGTGATGTTTAAGCATGTAGTTAAATGAATATGTTTAAACTAAAGATGCTTATTAAGATATAATTGACATTTGTTTATCTTCAATAAATTGAAAATTATTCATCTTCAATAAATTGAAAATTATTCATCTTCAATAAATTGAATTTTTTTACAAAGAACATCAGCATTTTAATGGTACAAGATAAAAGACTGGTGAAGCTATTGAATCAATAAATTATACGAGTATTAAATTTTATGTGTTATTTATCTTCAATAAATTGAAATTTTTTTTACAAAGAGCACGAGCATTTTAATGGTACACCATAAAAGAGTGGTCGAGCTAATGAATCCATAAATTATAAGAGTATTAAATTTTATGTGTTATTTAGAAAAAATATTGTATAGTTGAGGCATTTGTGGTTGGTTATTCATTTTTCACTAAATTTGTATACCAATACAATTTTTTTAATAAACATACATTTCATTACAATTATAATTATAGATGGTTTGATTGTTAAATTTTTAGATTGTCGTTAATGTCTCTTACATTTGTGGAAGGAGAAGACATATTCTTGTTTTGAGAAATTCATGAGTTGTAAAAAAGAAAATACAAGTTGGAAAAACTACATTATAAATATATCACACTCGAATGTTTTGTT
>ML829876.1:40387-56776 GCA_009831015.1 Picea engelmannii | reverse complement strand
ACTGAGAACACTTATTATTTGAGGACACTTGCTCGCAAGTGATATGGACCCTTTTTGATGTTAGACCTTTTATATTTGATTATGATGTGATTGACAGATGACATGATGTGTTATTATTTGATGTAGACGGGTGCTATTGACTCGGTTTTATTGAGTGTGCAGGGTTTTTGACCTTGAGGATCCAGATCCATCGGTAGAACCCCCTTGGACTCCGGACTGAGTCAGGGAGTGTGATTTTGGGTTGATATGTTTATTATGATGTTTCATTTGATTTGATGATTTGATGTTGACATTTCTGACATGATTATTTGTGATGCAGGATGACGATAGCTTGCCGACCAGACTCACATATGGAGTAAAGGGGCCACACACGATTGCAGAGAGGTTGAGGGAGAGGGGTGGACAGCAGCCCTACCACCGCCTGCTAGCACTCCCGCCGTGGCTCGAACTGTGGGTTTACGATTACCTAGTTCGAGAGGACCCACGATGTCGTGAGGGCCGACTGCGACAGTCGCTCACGATGATGCAGTGGGCAGTTTACCTGTGGTTTCCCTTTTTTTTTCTCTCCTTTAAACCTTTTTATTTATACCGTGGGCAAACTGTTAAGCGAGATTTCTCCTTATACATTTGCTGGGCATACACCCCTCTTTCTTTATACAGTGCCTTTACATCCAGTGAGCTTGATCCTTCATGGGTTTTTCCTTTTCCCCTTGGGGATTTTATATACACTGGGCGCGTCTTCTTCCAGTGGAATGCTCCTTATACCTGTTGGTCGGTTCTATAACTCTAGTGGCCATCCCTTACTGTAGGTTCTTTTTTTCCTGGGATGGGCGTGTTTATATATCTACTCGTGCATTTTCCTTCCTTTCAGTGGGTTCTTTCTTTTGGTGGGTGTTCTTTTGTAGTAGGGTTCCTCCTATCTCAGAGGGCGTTGTTCATTAATTTTTATCCCGCTTCCTCAGCTCAGTGAGAGCGCGTGGCCTTATTAGTTGGTCGTGGTTTCTCCTGCGCTTTACTGTGGCTCACACCTCGTGCTCTGTTGTAATTGTTGCTCACTGTGCGCAGGCTCCAATAGTGAGACTGTACATCGATATCTCTTGATAATATTTAACTATCATGAATGTGTTAAGACAACGCGTTGCTCACTGCTACCAATTTTAACGCTTTTCCTTAAATATTATAGGTTTAATAAGACGTTTCCAATTCGTTATACTATTAGGTTGCCCTTTAATTTCATCCGTGCACTAATGTTTGTGTTTTTTTTTAAAAAGGAAACCCTAATGTGGGATCCATCCTGTTAATAATTACGGTATCTTGATAAACTTGTTTTTAACAAATTCACACGGTCGATTGATAAAGTTTGCCACTGTAACGAGATGGACGCATTCTCTGTCCTATAGTGGTCGTGGGTTGAGGCTGCAATGACCTGGACGCGCCTTTCCGTCCTATAGTGATCCTCGTGGGGGGGTTAACTGTTGAGTCTTGCATCTGTCAACCTGGGATGCTAAAGCTGCCTCGCTTTGCATTTGGTTTAAGTCGAGATTGGGAAATAGTGGTTTTTATTTATTATCTGAAATTTTTGAACTATTGCGTGTTGAATCCTCTGCTGGAGTGTCTTCTTGATGAGAGAGAGCGGGAACTCTCGCCCGAATCCCTGCATGCCCATTTTAACCATCTGAGACATGGCAGTAGCCTCCTTGGGATTGCGAGCCAGTGTTGTCGGCGGACCACAACTCTACCGGTCTGCCTCCATGCCGTTACCTTGACACATCGACCTTCGACCCCCTTCATTTAATTCTGACCTCCCCTACCTGGCGTAAGGAACCACTACCACTAGAATGCCCGAAGTAGGGACAACCAAGATTACATGTATTAAACCTAGGGTTTTTAATTTCAACCTTGGGTCATTAAATAAAGTTATTGCCGCTTCAATTTAAATTTTCTGAAATTGGTTGCCGTGCGAATATGTTGTCATTTACTGTAGTTCAATAGATATTGCCATTAAATTTTATGGTTGATATGCGGTTTATAAAAAACTGGTTAGTAGGGTTGTCTTCTTTTTAATATGGCATTGTTATCGTAAAATTCTGCAGTAATAATATTGGTTTAAATTGCCAGGGCAACGTTGATGCTGATTGGTATTCTCGTTTAATAATTGTTTTATGCCTTGGTATTCTCGTTTAATTGCAATAATAATTGTTTTATGCAGTAATAGTTGTTTTATGCCTTGGTACAGTAATAATTATTACGTTGATGCAGTAATAATTGTTTTATGCCTTGGTATTCTCGTTTAATTGCAATAATAATTGTTTTATACCGTAATAATTGTTTTATGCGTTGATGCAGTAATAATTATTACGTTGATGCAATAATAATTGTTTTATGCCTTGGTATTCTCGTTTAATTGCAATAGTAGGATTGTTAATTTGTCGGGGAAATGATGATGTTGATTCGCAAAAATATAATATTTGCTTAATTGCTTTGTTATTACTTGTTAATTTGTAATAATAATAAGGTTGACTAATTGCAAGGTCAATAAGGGTGGTGGATTCTTTAATTGCCTCGGTATTACTTATTTAAATTGCAATAATAAGGTTTGTTCAATTTGCGAGGTCAATGATTTTAGATTCAGGTTATGCTTATGGAAGTGTATCAATGTCCTTATTATATATCACTAGGATGTTTATTTAATTTAGAGGTTTATTAACCTTATCCTTTGTCATGTTATCAAGAGATTTTATTAATCTAG
The DNA here is from genome assembly GCA_009831015.1 of Picea engelmannii. NCBI lineage: Eukaryota > Viridiplantae > Streptophyta > Pinopsida > Pinales > Pinaceae > Picea > Picea engelmannii. Next base: position 54,027 of record ML829876.1, on the reverse strand, counting down.
AGGATATTCCATAAGAAAAGAGAGTGGATGTGTCATCACGGTGGAGTAACGCGTCAATGATTGGTTCCCTTTGAGTTTTATATTTAGACTTATGCGCAATAAGAATCTATGTAATATTGAAGAACGGATCCCAATGTTTCTTACTTTATAGGTTTATCCTTGATTATTGGAATAACAACCCTCGCAGCACGTACAGAGAATGATTGATTTAAACGCGCCAATAAATTTGTTGATGATGGAGTGAGTAGAGCTATATTATTACTACATGGTGAACTAGAGATAATGTATGATGGATTACTTGCGAAGTCCTTGTATCTTAATGTAATGATGCTAGCGCTAGGGTGAAGTCTTTGTAGTTTACCCCGAGTTGGGTTAGAAATTGCGAAGTCCTTATATTACCGAGGTAATGCTAACATTATTGTTGTTTAATATTAATGATTATTGTCATGTCAATGTTAAGTTTGGATTCTTTTTAGTTGCCATTGATTGTAATGCCTAATGCTAATGCTTATGGTCAAGTTAATGTTAATAATAATTGTTAAGGTTAAATGTTATTATTGGCTAGAGTACTAATCAAAATGAGGAGGCTGATTGTATGCGTAGGGTAAGGAATGCCGACACTATTATTGTTCTATMTTAATGATTAGGAAATGGTAATGTTTATTATTAATGAGGAACTTATATGTTGGAATRCCTTGATTTAAGCACCGTGTCGATTGAGTCCTCCTGACTTGCATCTCCCGTAGAGGTCTTGATTGTCCCTGATTCTGTAATACTTGGTGGTTGTATTGCGTAGTCTATTCRTGTCGGGTGGGGTATAGACACTTCTTGTAGCTTAGTATTTATGTCTGTGTGTAAATCCGGTGGAAGGAATCTAGTGCCGTATCAAGAGTCTCGGGTTGTTTAAAGGCACAGTTCCACTCTTGCGACACACTCTGAGCCGTATCAATAGTCTCGGGCTGTTTAAAGGCACAGTTCCACTACGGCAACTCTACTGTTGGATTCCTTCATTCTGTGACATTACTGTACCTAACCCCTGGTGTATATTTCTGCTTACAGCTGCTAGTTACCTGCCTCATGTCCAGGGGTGTTGTTTCTTGTTGTCACTATGATATGTCGGGTCGTCTTGATTGTGTTCATCTTACTTGCGTCCTGTTGGTTCGAGTGTTGACGTAGAGTCGAGGGGTTTGTTTCTCTACACGTGCGCACACACGGTTAAAATAAAAAAAAAAATTGCACCTGTTGTCAGAGTAGTTGTCCTTAACATAGGAGGGTTGTCACATATGGTATCAGAGCCAGGTTCGACCCGTGACTTGGGGTTCACTACGGCTTCGTTGACATGAGTTGGTTTTGTTATACTGTTGTTGATCAAGTTGATTGTGTGCGTGCAGGTAATCATGGTTAGGGGACGCCGCGGATGTAGACGACGACGTGCTAGGGGAGGAGGCGAGACGCCTCCAGCAGCATCCACACCTGAGGGGTCTAACCCCCAGGGAGGCGAGAAGGTGCTCGGACAGGAAAATATATCAGTTGGTGATGTTGTTGGGATGATGAGATCCTTCCAGTGCATGTCCGAGGCTCTGATCAGCCGTTTGGACAGAGACGAGGCCAGGGCGTCGGCACCCCCTGAGGTTCTGCCACGCGCACCAGCCTTCACAGGTAGCATTCACCGTGAACTCGAGAAGGTAAAATTTTCTGAGTTCTTTGGCACCCCGGATGGCGCAGCCGCTGAGGCATGGTTGGAAAATATGGCGATGTGCTTTGCACTTCGTGATTATACCTCCAACATGAAGGTCCGCATGGCGGTCTTTCAACTGAAGGGGAGCACTCTTCTATGGTGGAAGATGCTCCTGTCGCAGCTGAACATGGCCGTGGAAGACGTGTCATGGGAACTGTTCGAGGAATGGTTCCGAGAGAGGTACCTTTCTAAGGAGTTCATTGAGAGTCAGCTCAATGAGTTCAACGCGCTATGACAGGGGGGTCGTACGGTGCCCAAGTACGAGGCATGATTTATGGAGCTACTTCGGTATGCTCCGCACCTTAACACAAAGAAGATCAAAGTCAACAGGTTGGTGTTTGGCCTTAACGACAGTCTGCGTTCAAAGGTTAGGATCTTGATGCCTCAAACCTTGCATGACGCTGTCCAAAAGGCCCTCATAGCAGAGGAGGAGCTTATCAGTGGGGGTCAGACTAGGACTCCAGCGAGACCCACAGGGCAGAGTTCATCTGGTGCACCGCGGCATCAGACACCAGCGAGACATATGCCGAGACATCGTGGCATCCAGAGGGGATCCACGTTCACTACACCTCGATGACCGCCGCCTCAACAGCGAACACCTTATCGAGGACCACAACACCAGTAGCAGCGTCACCCGCAGCAGCAGCAGTTTAGGCCTGTTCAGCAGAACAGACCAGGGTTCCAGGCCGGTGGGCGGTGCTCTTCTACTTCGGGTACCAGGACTACTGGGCCGAAGAAGGGGTGTTGGACGTGTGGGGAGCCACACTACCAGTGCGACTGTCCTGTGGAGAGGGCCAGAGCGTCCGGATCAGCCGGACCCACTACCATGGGAGATATGGGCAAGGCCCATCGGATACATGCAGTGGTGAATAACTGCCAGGCAGAGCACCAGTCGACTGTGCTCGAGACAACAGGTACTATCGCTGACCAGACCCTTAGTGTTTTGATAGACCCTGGAGCTACTAAGAGTTTCATTTCTGATGCAGCGCTAAAAAGAATTAAGGTAAAGGCAGTCAAACAGGATGATTTTATCTTCATGGAGATGGCTTCGGGAGCCAAACAAAAGGTGGGAGGAAAGGTTACAGGCTGTGCCCTTAACCTGGGAGAGTTTGTCATGAGAGTCAACTTGTACGTCACGATCTTAGGATCTTATGACATCGTGATTGGTATGGATTGGTTGGAAACGCATGAGGCGATACTCAACTGTAAGATGAAATGGTTGAGCTTGGTTGATGATGAGGGACAGAGACATGTGATTGTAGGATGAAACCAGGGAGTTTCCCTGTAGTTCGTCTCTTCCTTACGGTTATGGAAGAGTATGCACAAGGGGTGCAAACTTTATGCGATTCTCGCGCTCAACGAGAAGGGAGTGGCAGAAGGTCTAGAACACCTTCCGGTGGTGAAGGAGTTTGCAGACGTTTTTCCAGAGGAGTTTCCTGGGATGCCGTCGGAGAGGGAATTGGAGTTTACCATAGACCTAAAATCGGGAACCGAACCGATAGCAAGAACGCCCTATCGGATGTCGACCCCGGAGTTGCAAGAGTTGAAAATGCAATTGAAGGAGTTGTTGGACCTGGGACTGATACGTCCTAGTGTGTCACCGTGGGGTGCACCAGCTATTTTCATACAAAAGAAGGATGGATCATGGAGGCTTTGCATCGACTACTGTCAAATGAACAAGGCAACGATCAAGAACCAGTATCCCTTACCCAGAATTGATGATCTATTCGATCAAATGAAGGGAGCGACGGTGTTCTCCAAGATCGATTTGCGATCCGGATATCACCAGTTACGGATCAAGGAGGATGACATTCCTAAGACCGCCTTTAAGACGAGATTTGGACATTACGAGTTTATGGTTTTGCCTTTTGGACTGACAAACGCCCCAGGGGTGTTCATGAGTTTGATGAACGGGGTGTTCCCCGAGTACTTGGACAAGTTCGTCCAAGTATTCATTGACGATATTTTGATCTACTCTCGGACGACGGAGGAGCATGAAGAGCACTTGTTCTTGGTACTACAATGTTTACGAGAGCACAAATTGTATGGGAAGTTGTCCAAATGCTCTTTTTACTAGTCGAGGATTCACAACTTAGGGCATGTCATCTCCAATGAAGGTATCGCCGTAGATCCAGCCAAGGTTGAGGCTATTATGGAATGGCCCGCACCAACAAATGTCACATAAGTGCGTAGTTTTATGGGATTAGCAGGATACTATCGACGGTTTGTCGAGGGTTTTTCAAAGATATCAAATCCGATCACGGAATTGCAGAAGAAAAACAAGAAGTTTGTTTGGACAGAGAAATGTGTGGAAGCCTTTCGTAGGCTTAAGGAGTTGCTGACAACCGCGCCAATACTAAAGGTCCCTTGACATGGACGCAGACTTCTTGGTATGCACTGACGCATCCAAGGAAGGTTTAGGAAGAGTCTTAATGCAAGACGGACGAGTGATTGCTTACATTTCGAGAAAGTTGAGAAGGCATGAGGAGAACTATGCGACGCATGATTTGGAGTTACTAGCCATTGTATATGCCTTGAAGGTTTGGAGACACTACCTTGTTAGATGAAAATTTGAACTAAATACTGATCATTGTGGACTACAACACATTTTTACGCAAAGCGACCTGAACGCGCGACAACGACATTCGTCGGAATTACTTAGCGAATACGATTTTGAGATTACTTACATAAAGGGAACAGTGAACCGAGTGGAGGAGGCCTTGATTCGGAGGCCACGCATTTTTTTGGTGTTACCTCTTCAGACAAATCTACGTGAGAAGATTCTCACCTTACAGCGTGACGATGACTGGTACAAGGAAGTCAAGGATTTTTTCGGACAAAACACGATGACGGTACCATGATATGAGGGATATTCTTTGGATAACGATGGGTTATTGAGGTTTAGATGTCGGATTTACGTACCGCCAAATGACGAGTTGAGGATGTTGATCCTGAGCGAGGCTCATAGAGTCGTTTACATGGCTCACCCGAGAGTTACGAAGATGAGGGAAGACCTCAAACCATTATTCTTTTGGAAAGGAATGAAGGTCGACATAGTAAACTTTGTGGCTAGATGTCTCGAGTGTCAGAAGGTAAAGGATGAACATAGACACCCGACAGGATTACTTCAACCACATGCCATTTTGGAATCGAAATGGGAGGTTATATCGATGGATTTTATTGTTGGATTGCCACTGACGGCAAGGAGACATGACTTGATTTTTGTAGTAGTAGACACTCTGACGAAGAGTGCTCACTTTATTCCTGTGCGTACGACGTATCAGGCACCTCACATAGCGAGAGTTTTCATCAGTGAGATTGTGAGGCTGCATGGCGTGCCTAAAAGGATTATATCCGATCGAGGATCGGTGTTTACTGGACGATTTTGGATGAGTTTCCAAGAGGCCTTGGGAACCCAGCCAAACTTTAGTACTGCCTATCACCCAGAGAAAGACGGACAGACAGAACGTACGAACCAAACCTTGGAAGACATGTTGCGTATGTACGTGATGGACCAACAAAGGCATTGGGAGGAATTCTTGCCTCTAGCAGAGTTCGCTTACAACAACAGTTATAAAAGCACCATAAAGATGGTGCCTTTTGAGTTTCTTTATGGGCGACCGTGTCGGACGCCCTTGAGTTGGGATCATATTGAGGATAGGGTCCTGGTGGGACCAGAAGCGATCCAAGAAATGGAAGAGCAGATGCAATCCATAAGACAAAGGATTAAAAAAGCACAAGATCGACAGAAGAGTTATGCCGATGCGCACTGAGTCGACCGTAGCTACGAGGTCGGCGATCGATTCTTCTTGCGGGTTAAACCGCATAAGAGTTCGATCAAGTTTGGAAAGGGAGCTAAAATCTCTCCTAGGTTCATGGGACCTTTCAGGATTGTGGAGAGAAAGGGGGCCGTGGCCTATTGACTAGCCTTACCTGATTCTTTGAGGCATATGCATGATGTTTTTCATGTATCTGTTTTGAGACATTATATTAGTGATCCTACACATGTGATTGACCTGAGTTCCTTGCAGGTATCGGACGAGGGAGTGCTCCTGGCTGAGTCGGTCCGCATCTTAGATCATCGTGTTCGACAGTTACGGCGTCGAACGGTAGATCAGGTCAAGGTCCAATAGGACAATTATAGTCCACACTCGACGACCTGGGAGGACGCAGATGATATGTGTCAGCAGTTTCCATTTTTGTTTGATGGATAGACTCATGATACTGTGTTACTTTATTTCTGCATTATACTGAGAAACTTCGGGACGAAGTTTAGACCAAGAGGGGGTGTATGTAACATCCCTCTCTGGCACACTGAGAACACTTATTATTTGAGGACACTTTCTCACAAGTGATATGGACCCTTTTTGATGTTAGACCTTTTATATTTAATTATGATGTGATTGACAGATGACATGATGTGTTATTATTTGATGTAGACAGGTGCTATTGACTCATTTTTATTGAGTGTGCAGGGTTTTTGACCTTAAGGATGCAGAGGCATCGATAGAACCCCCTTGGACTCCGGACTGAGTCAGGGAGTGTGCTTTTGGGTTGATATGTTTATTATGATGTTTCATTTGATTTGATGATTTGATGTTGACATTTCTGACATGATTATTGATGATGTAGGCTGACGATAGCTTGCCGACTAGACTCACATATGGAGTAAAGGGGCCACACACGATTGCAGAGAGGTTGAGGGAGAGGGGTGGACAGCAGCCCTGCCACCGCCTGCTAGCACTCCCGTCGTGGCTCGAACTATGGGTTAACAATTACCTAGTTCGAGAGGACCCACGATGCCGTGAGGGCCGACTATAAAAGTCGCTCACAATGATTCTAAGGGGTGCGCAATAAGGCGGGGGCCTTATTCCTTAGAACCCTTAGTCTCCTACTAGTTCACCTGGCAGAGTGTTGACTCCAGGGGTTATAGAGGTCTACCAATCAGTTCAATTGGCGAGTGGCACCCTTGGAGCACGTGGTGCATCCTGAAGGGCACGTCGCACAAAAGAAACTCAGTTGGCGAGTGTCACCCTTGGAGCACGTGGTGCATCCTGAAGGGCACGTCGCCAAAAGAAATTCTAGAGGCGAGTGGGACCCTTGGCGCACGTGGTGCGACCTGAAGGGCACGTCGCGATAAAGGTGGTTGAAGGAGTCAGCCTAAGTAACCTTAAGTCATCAGCACCTGAATAAAACCTTAAGAAATTCCCTTAACCTATCGTCGCCTAGCGCAAAATCTAAACCCTAAGCCTAAGACCTTCTAGAAACCGGGGGGAAATTTAGTGTGGCCTTAACAAATGACAATTAAAAAAAAAAAGGAAAAAAAAAACTCTGACCATTATCCTCTCATTATCCTTGTCTACTTAATTAAACTATCCTCCATCACCTTGATCTTCGAGTATCCATATCCCTTTTTCTTGTCTAGTTCACATTACTATATCGCCATCCCTCCCCGTAATTCCTCTTTATTCGTTTTATGTAATACATTTATTTTTCCCCTATATTGGTTTGCCATCGCCTTAATCTCTCATTATCCTATATATACATATATATTAATGGTAAATTAAATGATGGATAATGATAAACTACAAAGATGAATGCATGCTTATAACTAGAAAAATGAAAATACATATATGTGTATTTATATTATAAACAATTTTAAACAAATAAAGTTAAGCATGCAAAAATTAAAAGGAAATGAATAATGAGTGCACATACTCTATGAGTTTTGAAAAGAWTTTTTTTTTTTTAATAATATAAACCAAATAAATTAGAAAAAAAAGTAAGAAAATCAAAACGGAAAGGGGGGGAAACCTAAGTAAAAGAAGAATTAGGGTTTGGGTCTGGATAAAAGAAAGGGAGAGGGGGAAAGGGAGGGTACTTTTTTTAGATTGTTATGGTTATGTTGCAGACTGAGAGACTGGACTGATTTCTGGTAGGAGTTGGGAATTCTCAGCAGACGTGAGAGGTAGCTCAGCCTTGGAGGCGAGCTGAGAAGCTAGTTACTCTCTGATTGTGTGTGGCCCCTTTGTGGCTCGGGGGGATGAGGGGGAATAAGAGTACCCCTAGCATTTGGCTGGGAGGTACCGGTGAGTTCATTGCGGTCGGCAAGCAGGAGAGGGAGTGGAAGGAGCACAGGAGTCGTTGTGGCAAGCGAATAAGGCCAAGGTATGTTCCGGAACTGAGTAGAGTAGAATGCATAGTGATTTATTGTTGCGATTATGGTTGTATTGTTTGGGAATGTTGTTTTCCTCATCCTCCATACTCTGTAAGAAAAAGGGGTTTTTCAGAAGATCCTTGTTATGGGTTAAGGGATTAGGTAAATTTGTTGTGGGTTATGCTATTTCGTTTTTATGTCGTTGGCGGTTTTTGTTTTCTTCTTCCAGTAGGTATTACGATGGTTACAGTGGGCATTTGTTATGGGCGTTTACATATATATAATGGCATTTCTGTTCAGTAGGTTTACTCCTTTTTCTTTTACTGGGCGTTTATTTTTTTCTTTTCTTTCAATGGGTTTTCAATTGCACAGTGGGCGAAATTCGTGCAGTGGGGTTCCATATATTTTTTTTATGTAGCGGGCAGTTTACCTGTGGTTTCCCTTTTTTTTTCTTTCCTTTAAACCTTTTTATTTATACCGTGGGAAAATTGTTAAGCGGGCTTTCTCCTTATACATTTGCTGGGTGTACACCCCTCTTTCTTTATACAGTGCCTTTACATCCAGTGAGCTTGATCCTTCATGGGTTTTTCCTTTTCCCCTTGGGAACTTTATATACACTGGGCGTGTCTTCTTCCAGTAGAATGCTCCTTATACCTGCTGGTCAGTTCTATAACTCTAGTGGCCATCCCTTACTGTAGGTTCCTCTTTTCCTGGGATGGGCGTGTTTATATATCTACTGGTGCCTTTTCCTTCCTTTCAGTGGGTTCTTTCTTTTGGTGGGCATTCTTTTGCAGTAGGGTTCCTCCTATCTCAGAGGGCGTTGTTCATTAATTTTATCCCGCTTCCTCAGCTCAGCGAGAGCGCGTGGCCTTATTAGTTGGTCATGGTTTCTCCTGTGCTTTACTGTGGCTCACAACTCGTGCTCTGTTGTAATTGTTGCTCACTGTGCGCAGGCTCCAATCATGAGACTGTACATCGATATCTCTTGATAATATATAACTATCATGAATGTGTTAAGACAACGCGTTGCTCACTGCTACCAATTTTAATGCTTTTCCTTTAATACTATAGGTTTAATAATTCGTTTCCAATTCGTTATACTATTAGGTTGCCCTTTAATTTTATCTGTGCACTAATGTTTGTGTTTTTTTTAAAAAGGAAACCCTAATGTGGGATCCATCCTGTTAATAATTACGGCATCTTCATAAACTCGTTTTTAAACAAATTCACAGGGTTGATTGATAAATTTTGCAACTGTAACGAGTTGGACGCGTTCTTCGTCCTGTAGTGGTCACTGGTTGAGGCTGCAATGACCTGGATGTGCCTTTCCGTCCTATAGTGATCCTCGGGGGGGGGGTTAACTGTTGAGTCTTGTAGCTGTCAACCTGGGACGCTGAAGCTGCCTGGCTTTGCGTCTGGTTTAAGTCGAGATTGGGAAATAGTGGTTTTTATTTATTATCTGAAATTTTTGAACTGTTGCGTGTTGAATCCTTTGCTGGAGTGTCTTCTTGGTGAGCGAGAACGGGAACTCTCACCCGAATCCCTGTGTGCCCATTTTAACCATCTGAGATGTGGCAGCAGCCTCCTTGGGATTGCGATCCAGCGTTGTCGGCGGACCATAGCTCTACCGGTCTGCCTCCATGCCGTTACCTTGATGCATCCACCTTCAACCCCCTTCATTTAATTCTGACCTCCCCTACCTGGTGTAAGGAACCACTACCACTAGAATGCCCGATGTAGGGATAGCCAAGATTACATGTATTAAACCTAGGGTTTTTAATTTCAACCTTGTGTCATTAAATAAAGTTATTGCTGCTTCAATTTAAATTTTCTGAAATTGGTTGTTGTGCGAATATGTTGTCATTTACTGCAGTTCAATAGATATTGCCATTAAATTTTATGGTTGATATGYGGTTTATAAAAAACTAGTTAGTAGGGTTGTCTTCTTTTTAATATGGCATTGTTATCGTAAAATTATGCAGTAATAATATTGGTTTAAATTGCCAGGGCAATGTTGATGCTGATTGGTATTCTCGTTTAATAATTGTTTTATGCCTTGGTATTCTCGTTTAATTGCAATAATAATTGTTTTATGGAGTAATAGTTGTTTTATGCCTTGGTGCAGTAATAATTATTACGTTGATGCAGTAATAATTGTTTTATGCCTTGGTATTCTCATTTAATTGCAATAATAATTGTTTTATGCCGTAATAATTGTTTTATGCGTTGATGCAGTAATAATTATTACGTTGATGCAGTAATAATTGTTTTATGCCTTGGTATTCTCGTTTAATTGCAATAGTAGGATTGTTAATTTGTCGGGGCAATGATGATGTTGATTCGTAAAAATATAATATTTGCTTAATTGCTTTTTTATTACTTGTTAATTTGTAATAATAATAAGGTTGACTAATTGCAAGGTCAATAAGGGTGGTGGATTCTTTAATTGCCTCGGTATTACTTATTTAAATTGCAATAATAAGGTTTGTTCACTTTGCGAGGTCAATGATTTTAGATTCAGGTTATGCTTATGGAAGTGTATCAATGTCCTTATTATATATCACTAGGATGTTTATTTAATTCAAAGGTTTATTAACCTTATCCTTTGTCATGTTATCAAGAGATTTTATTAATTTAGAGGATATTCCATAAGAAAAGAGAGTGGATGTGTCATCACGGTGGAGTAACGCGTCAATGATTGGTTCCCTTTGAGTTTTATATTTAGACTTATGCGCAATAAGAAACTATGTAATATTGAAGAACGGATCCCAATGTTTCTTAATTTATAGGTTTATCCTTGATTATTGGAATAACAACCCCGGCAGCAGGTACAGAGAATGATTGATTTAAACGTGCCAATAAATTTGTTGATGATATAGTGAGTAGAGCTATATTATTACTACATGGTGAACTAGAGATAATGTATGATGGATTACTTGTGAAGTCCTTGTATCTTAATGTAATGATGCTACCGCTAGGGTGAAGTCTTTGTAGTTTACCCCGAGTTGGGTTAGAAATTGCAAAGTCCTTATATTACCGAGGTAATGCTAACATTATTGTTGTTTAATATTTATGATTATTGTCATGTCAATGTTAAGTTTGGATTCTTTTTAGTTGCCATTGATTGTAATGCCTAATGCTAATGCTTATGGTCAAGTTAATGTTAATAATAATTGTTAAGGTTAAATGTTATTATTGGCTAGAGTAATAATCAAAACGAGGAGGCTGATTGTATGCATAGGGTAAGGAATGTCGACACTATTATTGTTCTGTCTTAATGATTAGGAAATGGTAATGTTTATTATTAATGAGGAACTTATATGTTGGAATGCCTTGATTTAAGCACCGTGTCGATTGAGTCCTCTTGACTTGCGTTTCCCGTGGAGGTCTTGATTGTCCCTGATTCTATAATACTTGGTGGTTGTATTGCGTAGTCTGTTCGTGTCGGGTGGGGTATAGACACCTCTTGTAGCTTAGTATTTATGTCTGTGTGTAAATCTGGTGGAAGGAATCCAGTGCCGTATCAAGAAGCTCGGGCAACTTAAAGGCACAGTTCCACTCTTGCGACACACTCTGAGCAGTATCAGTAGTCTCGGGCTGTTTAAAGGCACAGTTCCACTACTGCGACTCTACTGTTGGATTCCTTCATTCTGTAACATTACTGTGCCTAACCCCTGGTGTCTATTTCTGCTTACAACTGCTAGTTGCCTGCCTCATGTCCAGGGGTGTTGTTTCTTGTTGTCACTATGATATGTTGGGTCGTCTTGATTGTGTTCGTCTTACTTGCATCCTGTTGGTTCGAGTGTTGATGTAGAGTCGAGGGGGTTGTTTCTCTACACGCGTGCACACACGGTTAAAACCAAAAAAAAAAATTGTACCTGTTGTTAGAGTAGTTTTCCTTAACATAGGAGGGTTGTTACATTCTCTTTGTCACAATTTATACATTTGAGTGGACCACCTACTCTTTGTCACAATTTAGACATTAGAGTGATTAGAAGAACAATCACTTCCCCTATTTTAATTTAGAAATTAAGACAGAAAGGCATGACTTTCCACTCAAAAATACCAAATTTGGTCTTGAACGTTGTTTTCCAAACATCATCTAGGTTCATTCCAACTTGATGGTAGCCGTCTTACAAATCCAATTTAGTAAACCACTTAGCTCCTTGGAGGGTGTCAAGTAGTTCCTCAATATGGGGAAGGGGGTAGTGATTTTTTATTGTGGTTTTGTTCAAGGTTTGATAACCTGTGACAAGGTGCATTTTTGAAGTATCTCATTTAGGTATGACAAAGGCGACAGAATCATGGGGAGAATATGAAGGTTGAATGTGGCAATAGTTGATGAGGTCGGTCAATTGTCTTTCCATTTCATCTGTTTCTGTTGGGGCCAAGAAGTAAGTAGGGGCATTAGGTAAGGCAGATTTGGGGATGAGATGAATGGAATGGTCAATATGGTGGGAGGGGGGAAGTCCTTCCGGAGGTTTAAATACCTCTGCGAACTCGTGGAGGAGGGGAGTCATAGGGTGCCACTCACCTCTTTCCATTTTCCTTGCGTGATGCTCCCTTCAAGATGCACTACGTGCTCCAAGGGTGTCACCGGCCTCTTTATTGAACTTGGTAGATGTCAAACCCCTGGAGTCAATAATCCGCCAGGTGATATTGTGGGAGACTCAGGACCTCTAAGGAATAAGGTCACTTCCTTATTACACGCCCCTTAGAATCATCGTGAATGATTGTCATAGTCTTCCCTCATGGAATCATGGGTCTTCTCGAACTAGGTAATGGTTAACCCATAGTTCAAGCCACGACTAGAGTGATAGTAGGATGTGACAGGGATGTTTCCACGCCTCTCCCTCAAAGTCTCCGGTTGTCGTGTGTGACCCCTCTGCTCCACATGTGAATCTAGTCGGCAAGCTTTCATCAACCTGCATCCATCAATGAATCATGTCAACAATAATAGTCAATCATCATAACATATAATCATATGTACATATGTCACATCAACAACATTCAAAATCCAGTTGTCCACTCCATGACTTGATTCAGAGTCCAAGGGGTTTCATCGATGCCTCTGCATCCTCAATGTCTAGAGTCATGCACACTCAGGAGAACCTGGTCAATAACATTTGTATATGTAAATACAACAAAATAGCATATCATCAAATCCAACATATCTCATAATCACAATCAGTTATGTACATTTTGGGGAAAATTGTCAAATTACATTTATTACCTAGAAAGACTTTCATTTTATTTATTGTTGTTTAATGCAAGTCATTTATATTTTAGTCTTATTTTAATCTTTTCCCAAAATCTAGATAAGGGAGGTTGATGGATAATAATGAGGGTGGTTGAGGTACTTGGGGAAGGGTTTATGGAACTTGATAAATAGGGGTGGGATGGAGAGGTTTGAGGAGGATGAGAGGTTGTGAAATTCTTGGAAGATATAATTCTTGTGATAGATTTCTTTAAGAAATTGTGCTTTGTTGTTCTTGGAGTCACGGGCACAGAGGGCCAAGAAATTGAAGGGTTTCTTGGAGCTAGGAAGCCGGCTAGGCTCCTAGTTGGCACGGAGGATTTCGTTGTTTCACTCTGGGAAAGTGCTTCGACAAGCTAAGGAGGAGGTATTTTTCGGTGGTATTTGGTTATTGATATTTTGTATATACTTTTGTTTTAAGTTCTAACTCATAGAGTTAACATATTACTTATTTCATCATGTTATATAAATTTATCATTGAACAAATG
>ML829876.1:14751-39051 GCA_009831015.1 Picea engelmannii | reverse complement strand
AATGGAAATATAAATTTTATTTTCCACTAAGTTAATAATCTACCATATGTTCCATCTATATCTTCACGGGCGTGATCAATTGGGAAGGAGTTTACACACATTGTTGTAATAATATTATTTGGTGTGAGAATGGATGTAAAATCATATACATAATGGTTGTTGTTGTCACCTTCAGCTTTGCAGAGTTGCAAGATTAAAATTGGTGGTAGTTTGTTTAAGAAACATCTTGATGTTGATATTATAAGATTGCAAGGCTAAGATATATTATATTCTTGACACCTTTCATAAGATTCATTTTGTAATAGGAAAGTGTGATGTCTTGAACACATATTGAAGACCGTTCTTGATATATCAAATGCAAAACAATATCAACCATTGAGTTGTGTAACATGTTTGATCATACAGCTATGGAGGATATAGTGAAGTTTCAACTTTTATTTAGAAAATGGAGTAAAAAAATAACAAAACCCTCAATCTTATGCCCATTTGTAATCATATTATAAAGATGAAATGGTAAACTATAGGTGGTAAGGTAAACTAGGAGACTACAGGGAATGTGACTTGACTTTTCATTCTTTCCTAACAACATTGGTATGTAAGTATTCAATTTGTCTGTATTTCCATGCATATTTCTTAAGAATTTCATAGGATTTTTTTTATTCCAATCTATGGCATAGTAAGCTTACATACAAATTTATAATGTTCTCATTGTGAAATTTTTGAATTTGGTTTCAATATTAAAATTGTTGGACTAGTGATGCCTCAAGTAACTTTTTGAAAAAATTCACAACACTCATCACACTTTTCAAAGTATTGTTTCTTTATAATTGCAACCTCTAGAAAATTCCTTCTCCATATATTGTTTAAATCGGTCTATGACACTAGAGGATGTTTAAGATTGGAAAAATCCTTATTATAATGTTGTGGAATTGGTTTTAGTATATAAATTGCACTGAATAATTTGAGAGTTTTCCTTGTTCCATTTAGTGCGTTTGTGTTTTCATTTAGGAATTTCTTATTGTAACTAACTAAGGTGGATATAGTTATGCCAAAAATTTTATACCATGCATTTTGGCAAACCTCAATGCTATCAAATTTCATTTTAAAGAAGCTTGTTTCCTTTTTGTTGTCACCCCTATTTATAGCTACTTTTGATTCCAATGAATTGTACAAAATGTATTTTCATTCATTCTTACTGTTAGTAGCTTTAATCACGTTCCACCCATCATTTAATGAACCTAAGACATTCAGTTTTACAAAATCTTTGATTTCTTAAGTGTTTGATGAAGAAGTATTCATATTCATCTTCATTGGAACCTATTTGTATTACAAACAGTTGAGATGAATTATGAAATCACCATTTATAGTGATTAGATGGTCTTAATGTCACTATATTTCATCTGAACAATTCATGTTAATGGGATATTGCAACCGTGGAAGTGGATCATATATTTCACTCCACCTATCAACCTCTACCTCAAATCAGATTTATTTCAAATGTACATCTAATGAGGCACGACTAAGGTGCACCAATTGGTCAATAAGTTAGATTATTATAGAACCCTTTAATGGACTAATGTCGGTGCAATCTTGTGTGAATATTTTATAAATATGAATACCACACCGAAAACAATTTAACTTCTCCTTTAAACACATTTTCAATAGTTCCCACAATAACATACCTATTATCATATGAATATAGATTAGATTCACTAATAATCATTTAAAATTCATACGATGTTATTCAACATGTGAATATGGTGATCCTCTTCATTGGTGAAGCTCTTGAACTTGAAATGAATTTATTGTAAATATTGGTTATGATATTATCTCACAAGTTTTCAGTAATAGGGAACACTTATTACATGGGGATACATTTTTTCCTTTACAAAAAACCTCTTTGATCCAAACATATGTCCTTGAATAAGTTTTCTAAATCGTAGTTGATATAAAACACAAGGCTATGTGTTGATCTTGATTTGATTTGGTTCCTTTTAATTTCACAAGTTAGAACTGCATCTTACAGAAGAAAAAAAGTACAGTCCACAATGAGTGTTTTCCCGTGTCTTCACTTCTTCATTAGGTCAAGGCAATGGAACCTCTTCATTTAAACATTTTCAACAAATAGACAACAAAGCATTTGAGTGTGAAATCTTTATAATGTAGTTTTTCCAACTTGTATTTTTTTTTACAGCTCATGAGTTTCTCAAAAACAAGAATATGTCTTATCCTTCCACAAATGTAAGAGACATTAACAACAATTTAAAAAATTAACAATCAAACCATCTAAAATTATAATTTTAATGAAAGGTATGTTTATTTAAAAAATTGTATTGTTATATAAATTTAGTGAAAAATGAATAACCAATCACAAATGCCTCAACTGTACAATATTTTTTCTAAATAACACATAAAATTTAATACTCTTATAATTTATGGATTCATTAGCTTGACCACTCTTTTATGGTGTACCATTAAAATGCTCACGTTCTTTGTAAAAAGAAATTAGTTTATTGAAGATAAATAACACATAAAATTTAATACTCTTATAATTTATCGATTCATTAGCTTTACCAATCTTTTATCTTGTACAATCACCAATCTTTTATCTTGTACCATTAAAATGCTCAGGTTATTTGTAAAAATATTTCAATTTATTGAAGATGAATAATTTTCAATTTGTCGAAAAAAAAAAATTCAATTAAATCTTAATAAGTTAGTTTAAGCATATTCATTTAACTACATTCTTAAAAATCACACATATATTATCTATGTTTCTTCTAATGGTAACATTGGCATTTGGGTTCTTTGATTTTATCGATTCTTTGCAAAATTACTTTCGAGTCCTCTATGAAACACAAATAATCTATCTTCACTAAGTTATGTTAGTTTACTTCCAAGAATCTAGTCATGAAAGGAATGAAGGATCACAAATACTTATTGATTATATGGTAGAGACAAAGGTTGTTAACCAATAATGATCTTGTCATTGTTTGTTTTATATATATAGTTTTAAAATAAATTTCAAAACCAACGTGATATTTTATTTAATTATAAATATCTTCACTAAGTTATGTTAGTTTACTTCCGAGAATCTAGTCATGAGAGGAATGAAGGATCACAAATACTTATTCATTATATGTTAGAGACAAAGGTCGTTAACCAATAATGATCTTGTTATTTTTTGTTATATATATATATATATATATATATATATATATATATATATATATATATATATATTTTAAAATAAATTTCAAAACCAATGTGATCTTTTGTTTAATTATAAATTTCAAAACCTTGACCATGATCTTTCTTTATAATAAGTTTAACTATATTGTATAGGTCAATGATTTTATATTTAATGGCCTGTCTCACTCAATACACACACGAAACATCATGATTTCATAAAAGTCCAGAGTCATAATCGCCGAACCAACAATGAAGATAAGTTTGCTTCTCATACTCGGCTTTCATGGCACTCCAAAAATGTTTCAATCATTTCATAGTAACATCTCTAAGAGTTTTAGGGGTCAGTTACCTTAATACCAGAATCAATCTAGGAGTATAATATACATTCAATATTGTAGATTCATCATAGGCAAGAAAGGGTGGGTGTCCCTCCTCTTAGTCACTCGAATTCTTAAAATGCAAAAAATGGTGGGTGTTAATTCACCTTATCACTCAAATTTCTAAATTATATGAAAGGTCGAGTGCTAGTTCTCTTCGTCATTTTATTTCTAAAATTACGAGAAAGGGTATGCACTCTTCCTTGTCACTCGAATGCAATAATTGTGAGAAAGGATGAGTACTCCTTGCCACTCAAATGTCGTTATTGTGAGACATGTAGGTGTTCTTTTTTTGTTTACCAAAATGCATAAATTGTGAGAAAAGGTAGATGCTCCTTGTCATCACTCGAATTCCTAATTTCTAAATTAAAATAGGGGAAGTGATTGTTCTTCTAATCACTCTAATGTCTAAATTGTGACAAAGAGTAGGTGGTCCACTCAAATGTCTAAATTGTGACAAAGAGAAGATGCTCTTCTACTTCTTCACTCAAATGCTTAAATTTTAAGAATGGCTACTTCTGTTTGTCCTTATCACCCAAATTCAAATTCTTAAAATTGTGAGAAATGGTAGATGGTCCTTGTCATCACTCGAATTCCTAATTTCTAAATTATAATATGGAATTCTGAATTTCTAAATTAAAATAGGGGAAGTGATTGTTCTTCTCATCACTCAAATGTCTAGATTGTGACAAAGAGTAGGTACTCCACTCGAATGTCTAAATTGTGACGAAGAGTAGGTGCTCCACTCAAATGTCTAAATTGTGACAAAGAGTAGGTTCTCTTCTATCTTTCACTCAAATGCTTAAATTGTAAGAAGGGCTAGTTCTCTTTGTCCTCATCACCTAAATTCTTAAATTGTTAGAAATAGAATTCACTTTATATCTTCATCACCCCAATTCCTAATGTCACGCCCCTATACTATTGAGAAAAGTTCGAACCAAGATGTCACACTTGGTGTCATGCAAAACCAATACAGTTGTCAACATATCCAAACCACACTTTTCGGTTTCGTGAAGGGGGTGTATGTTGGACATGTTCGACTAGCAATGCATCATTTTGTGAGGACTTGAGGAGTGGCTTCATGGAATTGACTGGATTCATGACAAGTCATGAGTTAGCTTATTTCCAATAAATTAAGGAAGCATCATAAGGTAAAACAAGATTGATGGCTAGTGCAAGTATGTTGTTAATTCAACAAACAAACAAAATAGTGCTTCAAGAAGTAGAGAACATGGAACAAAGTGTTTGGTGTTTAGACAAAGTGCCCAAGGAAAATGGAGGATTGTGGTCCCAATCTTTGGCAATAAGAGTCAAAGGCAGCTTGCTTGTTACAATTTTTTGAGAAAACTTGAACTCAAACCAAAGAGTTGACAAAAGGCCCACACATATAAATAGTAAATTGGCACTTCATTTGGAATGATGAAGGAGCTAGTAAAAGAGTTTCGAATTCATTTTGGCATCGACAAAGTAAAGGGATTAGGCATATACATTTTTACATAACATGTCTATTTTAGGACTAGGCATATAATGCTCTATGGGTGTGGGTCTTTGATGAAGGAGCAAACTGGAAGAATTAGTTAGTTCTCTGCTTTCGGGACCAGCCAAACTGAAACCAGGCAGCTTGACAGACAAACACCACAAAGGAGGGCCATGGTTAATTTGAATTTTTTTGATAGTTGGATAAATAATTGTGAGAATTTTTGAAACTTGCAACTTTTTGAGTAAAAACTCCATTCAGAATCAAGAAAAATGAATTTTTATTTTTAAAAATAAAATAAAATAAGATGACAATCTGGTTCGTAAAGACTTCTAAAGACTTCAAGGTAAGCATGGACTAAGCTGCACTCAAAAGATTGAGACTCTGAGATAACTGCTCAAACTCTGAGACAAAACTTTGATTCAAGATAAGCATAGACTACGCCCACATTGCTGAAACTCCAAAATAAACATAGACTGCATCCATAGTGATTATTGGGGTAGCACCAGACTCACCAAAAGCTTGTCTCCCCACCAGACTCACATCATCCAATTTTGTACAGTGCAGGCTGACCCCATTGTTTGTATTCCCCATAGCAGGGTTTAAATCTAGCTTTGATGACATTTTCTTTTTAGGAATCAATATGATTGTAACCCGGCCATATGGATGTTGTTGTACATGTATATATGTTGTATAGCCTAGAAATGTAATTGTTTTTACGAAAAAACTTACTGTACATGTATGTATGTTGTGTGAATGTATGCCCTATGCTATATAGGGAGTTGTTTAACTATTTTATGTTTTTTTTTTTCTCATATGAATGTTGGTATTTAAATCTGTATGAAATTACAACTTTTTTTTAAATTACATTTTTGAATTCAGAAATAAATTTAGCCTGTGAAAAACCTTGGGACATCCAAATTATACAAAAACACAACCACTCGAATATGCAAATCCAACAATCACTTACAAAATTTCAAAATTCCGAAAATATCACACAAAAAAACCAAAACCTAAAATGTATATATAAAACAAACAACGACAAGATCATTATTGGTTAACAACCTTTGTCTCTACCATATAATCAATAAGTATTTGTGATCCTTCATTCCTTTTATGACTAGATTCTTGGAAGTAAACTAACATAACTTAGTGAAGAAAGCTTATTTGTGTCTCATAGAGGACTCGAAAGTAATTTTGCAAAGAATCGATAAAATCAAAGAACTGAGATGCCATTGTTACCATTAGAAGAAACATAGATAATATATGTGTGATTTTTAAGCCTATAGTTAAATGAATATGCTTAAACTAACTTATTAAGATTTAATTGATTTTTTTTTTCAACAAATTGAAAATTATTCATCTTCAATAAATTGAAATATTTTTACAAATAACCTTAGCATTTTAATGGTACAAGATAAAAGATTGGTGATGGTACAAGATGAAAGATTGGTAAAGCTAATGAATCGATAAATTATACGAGTATTAAATTTGATGTGTTATTTATCTTCAATAAAATGAATTTTTCTTACAAAGAACGTGAGCATTTTAATGGTACACCATAAAAGAGTGGTCAAGCTAATGAATCCATAAATTATAAAAGTATTAAATTTTATGTGTTATTTAGAAAAAATATTGTACAGTTGAGGCATTTGTGATTGGTTATTCATTTTTCACTAAATTTATATAACAATACAATTTTTTTAATAAACATACATTTCATTACAATTATAATTTTAGATGGTTTGATTGTTAATTTTTTAAATTGTTGTTAATGTCTCTTACATTTGTGGAAGGATAAGACATATTCTTGTTTTTGAGAAACTCATGAGTTGTAAAAAAAAAAATACAAGTTGGAAAAACTACATTATAAAGATTTCACACTCGAATGCTTTGTTGTCTATTTGTTGAAAATGTTTAAATGAAGAGGTTCCATTGACTTGACCTAATGAAGAAGTGAAGACATGGGAAAACACTCATTGTGGACTGTACTTTTTTTCTTCTGTAAGATGTTGTTCTAACTTGTGATATTAAAAGGAACCAAATCAAATCAAGATCAACACATAGCCTTGTGTTTTATATCAACTATGATTTAGGAAAACTTATTCAAGGACATATGTTTGGATCAAAGAGGTTTTTTGTAAAGGAAAAAATGTATCCCCATGTAATAAGTGTTCCCTATTACTGAAAACTTGTGAGATAATATCATGACCAATATTTACAATGAATTCATTTCAAGTTCAAGAGCTTCACCAATGAAGAGGATCACCATCTTCACATGTTGAATAATATAGTATGAATTTTAAATCATTATTAGTGAATCTAATCTATATTCATATGATAATAGGTATGTTATTGTGGGAACTATTGAAAATGTGTTTAAAGGAGAAGTTAAATTGTCTTCGGTGTGGTATTCATATTTATAAAATATTCACACAAGATTACACCAACATTAGTCCATTAAAGGGTTCTATAATAATCTAACTTATTGACCAATTGGTGCACCTTAGTGGTGCCTCATTAGATGTACATTTGAAATAAATTTGATTTGAGGTAGAGGTTTATAGGTGGAGTGAAATATATGATCCACTTCCACGGTTGCAATATCCCATTAACATGAATTGTTCAGATGAAATATAGTGACATTAAAACCATCTAATCACTATAAATTGTGATTGCATAATTCATCTCAATGGTTTGCAATACAAATAGGTTCCAATGAAGATGAAGATGAATACTTCTTCATCAAACACTTAAGAAATCAAAGATTTTGTAAAACTGAATGTCTTAGGTTCATTAAATGACGGGTGGAACATGATTAAAGCTACTAACAGTAAGAATGAATGAAAATACATTTTGTACAAATCATTGGAATCAAAAGTGGCTATAAATAGGGGTGGCAACAAAAAGGAAACGAGCTTCTTTAAAATGAAATTTGATAGCATCGAGGTTTGCCAAAATGCATGGTATAAATATTTTGGCATAACTATATCCACCTTAGTTAGTTACAATAAGAAATTCCTAAATGAAAACACAAACACACTAAATGGAAAAAGGAAAACTCCCAAATTATTCAGTGCAATTTATATATTAAAACAATGCTACAACATTATAATGAGGATTTTTCCAATCTTAAACATCCTCTAGTGTAATGAGGATTTTTCCAATCTTAGACCAATTTAAACAATATATGGAGAAGGAATTTTCTAGAGGTTGCAATTATAAAGAAACAGTACTTTGAAAAGTGTGATGAGTGTTGTGAATTTTTTCAAAAAGTTACTTGAGGCATCACTAGTCCAACAATTTTAATATTGAAACCAAATTCAAAAATTTCACAATGAGAACATTATAAATTGTATGTTAGCTTACTATGCCCATAGATTGGAATAAAAAAAATCCTATGAAATTCTTAAGAAATATGCATGGAAATACAGACAAATTGAATACTTACATACCAATGTTGTTAGGAAAGAATGAAAAGTCAAGTCACATTCCCAGTAGTCTCCTAGTTTACCTTACCACCTATAGTTTACCATTTCATCTTTATAATATGATTACACATGGGCATAAGATTGAGGGTTTTGTTATTTTTTTACTCCATTTTCTAAATAAAAGTTGAAACTTTACTATATCCTCCATAGCGTTATGATCAAACATGTTACACGACTCAATGGTTGATATTGTTTTGCATTTGATATATCAAGAATGGTCCTCGATATGTGTTCAAGACATCACACTTTCCTATTACAAAATGAATCTTATGAAAGGTGTCAAGAATATAATATATCTTAGCCTTGCAATCTTATCAACATCAAGATGTTTCTTAAACAAACTACCACCAATTTTAATCTTGCAACTCTGCAAAGCTGAAGGTGACAACAACAACCATTATGTATAYGATTTTACATCCATTCTCACACCAAATAATATTATTACAACAATGTGTGTAAACTCCTTCCCAATTGATCACGCCCGTGAAGATATAGATGGAACATATGGTAGATTATTAACTTAGTGGAAAATAAAATTTATATTTCCATTTCCACATATCATGGAAACGTATAAAAGTGTTCAAAATTAAAGTAGCTTCACTCAAAACTTGATTAAGGAGGTCTATAAATTTAATTCCCTCGTGAGGAAACACTTATTCAATTCAAGATAAAAAATAAAAACATGATTTTGCATCCATACTCACACCAAATAATATTATTACAGTCGTATCTGAAAACGTCCTCCCAATTGATCACAACCATGAAGATATAGATGGAACATATTGTAGATTATCAGCTCAGTGGAAAACACAAGTTATATTTTCATTTACACATATCATGGACACATATAAAACTAGTCAAAGTGAAAGTAGCTTCACTCAAAATTTGATTGAGGTCTATAACTGTAACGACCCTAATTGGATAAATGCTTAAAGATTTCAAAGTAAAATTAATTAAATAAATAATTGTGGTTAACTAAGTAACAATTTAATTACAGATCACATTTAATGACCTGAGAAATAAATTTAAAAGATCAATGAAAAATGATATAAAATGTTGGCGTATGCAGAGAGGGATAGCTATGAATCCCAAGAACATAAAACATTTAAGGGGGGAGAAGGGACAAGTATGGAGGGTGGTTGGAGGAGTAACTGCATGAGTCGGCGAAGGAGGAATAAGGGAAGGGGGAAGGTTGACTGGAGGAGCATTCGATGCAGGAGGGATTTTCTGAGGACTATGACATTTGTTGTGAGTACGGTAGTTCTGGACTGTGGATTTTGATGAGTTGAGGCACCAAGTTGCTGGAGGTTTTGGGCACGAGGGCCAGGATATCCATAGATATCCTCGAGCTAGGTAGATTTCCTAGTTGGCAGGGAGGACAGTAGTTTTGGGCAATTATTTTCCTGTTTGTGGTAGGGTTGATCTGTGTAGCAGGTAGCAGGAAGGCAACAACAAAGCAAGAGGCAACAAAAATTAGCATCAGAACCAGGTACTTTGTCAAGTTATGTATTTATTTCATTCTGCCATGAAATCACAATTTATTGATAAATCTAAGTTACTGAAGTTGTTGTTATGAAAATCAATATTATGCTAGGAAGTTATTGTTTTAGTTTACGCAATAATTTTTTTATGAAATTTAATGATGTTTAGAAATATTAGGCTGTTACATATGGTATCAGAGCGTCTTAGTTTGGAATCTGGGCCTAAGGGCCAAAACCCAAGTGTTAACTCCAGCCATGCTTAAACTGCAAACAAAACATGTTCAGTTTGACCCAATATGACTGATACAATATCCAAAAATATACAGAAGGTAGCACCCTTACATTACCCAAGCAAATAAACTCATATATCACAAGTAACCACTTTAGGCAATACCCTTCAATGGGATCATGTATGGTCACTATAGTTTTAGTCTGAATATTTGTAGTAATGCCTTTAAAATAGTGGCAGCAAACCGAATAGTTCGAAGGATCACTTCCCACAAAATGGATACCCTTAAGCAGCCTGAATAAAGATATTTAGCACAAAACAAAGATGATAATTTAATTTTATTTGAGCATACTTGTCAATGAAGTTTCGGGTAGAATAGACAACCACCTGGAATTGATGGAAATGTCGAGGGAAACTTTTGTCTAAGGCTTGAAACTGGTAAGATTCAATAACTACACGAACTATACTAAATAAAAGGCAAGAGGATATTTGCAAGACCTTGAAAGGCCTACTTCACCTCGAACTTACCTAAATAAGGAAGTGCCAATGCGCAGTTGGAAAAGGGAAATTTAGAAGACTTGTATCATGCAGGAACAGTGTAAACTAGTTGCCTGTACTAGCCTCAGTAAAATTTTAAATAATGAAGAATCTCATGAACTATAGGCCAACATAGATTTTAACCATGCCAAAAAGAGAAATTATTACACTGCGTAGAGTTTCATGCAACTAATCATTATCCCAAAGGAGAGTTGTCTATTACACGGGAGAACGGATCTGAACCGTCAGATCTCGGGTGAAATCTCATCAGCCGATAGATCTCGAGTAGTTGCGCAAGGTTTAAGTCCTAGTGTGAAGAGGAGGAGCCACCAAGATATTAGAGTCATCGAGGTTTTGTTAAGCCAGAGAATCGAGACCTTGTGGTTCTCGAAATCCCGAGAATAGATCCCAGCCATTGATCTCGGCAGGGGACACGCATCAGCATTCTGGGAGGTATCGATATTTTACCCATCGGAAAAATCCAGGGGTGTAGATCTGTGTGTTAAGGAATCGCGATACGCGATTTCTCGATAGGATTATAGCCGTCGGATATTACATAGAAATATCGTAAGCCGTTGGATCAGGAAGAGTTTTGCGGAGATTAGCCTCTGGAGGAGAAGCTCACAAGAGTCAATTTGAGCCATCCGTTTGAGGAGGGGAACATGTCATGCGATCGTCTGTATCAGAGATCTGAGGCACCAGGCATCAGGACTTGCAAGTCTCGTAACGTCGACAAGATCAGAACCATCCATCTGAGGGACAGGTGTCGGAGATCCGGAGTGGGTCAGAATATTAGTCATCAGGAAATTGACATTCATGTGGAAAAGTGATCAGGGAAATCCAAGTGAAAACCCCGACGAGATCTAAGCCATTCGTTCACATGGGACTGGTGTCAGGGATCGGACGAAAGTTGCAGATCGGGAAATCAGAGTTCCTGAGGACAAGGAATTCAGGACATCATAAGTCCCGAAACCTCGAGAATCAATCAGGACTGTCCATCTGCAAGAACAGGTGGCAAAGGATCGAGCGTAGTTGAAGTTTTGTTCATCGGAGAATCGGGGATTCTTGTGACAAGCGGTTTATGCATTGAGAATTCACGATCCACGATATCCCGATGGGATTTTTGAACCGTCCATCGGCGAGGACGCATGGCGAGATATCCTGGAGAGTCAGGGTTCGGCATATCGGAGTTTTCAGAGTCGTGAAACTCTTGCACAATGGAATCGCAATTCACGATTTCCCGATACAATCAGGGCTGTCCATCTGAGGGACAGGTGGCAACCATCAAGAACCATCGACGGTTGGCCCTATCGGAAAATCGGGAATCGACGTATCAGGGATTTAGTGGACACAAAACCCTTGCATTACGAAACCGCGATATGTGAATTCTCGACAACGTCATAGCCGTTGATCCAAGGGACGCGTGTTCGAGGATCTGAAAGAGTTCAGGGTTTCGGCATTTCAGGTTTCCCACATACGAAGGAATCACAACCGGAGAATTCGCGAAATAATAAAACGCGATGGGTCCCACAACCATAGTGTTTAAGTGAGGACAAGTGTCGGAAGGTCCAACCTTGTCGAGAGTTAACGACAGGTGGCATCAGAGATCGTAGGATTGGGGATCCTGAGGATGTAAGCCCTACACCTTTTAGTTTCATGAAGTTTGAAATCCTGAGAAGGGATAAGACTACAGTCACAAGACGAGGCCATGTGGATCACAAGCATAGCTTAAAAAGGGCTAATGCACTAGGATCTCATCGGGGATCAGGGGATCGAGAATCCTAAGGACGTGCATGCGTTGACATCACAAACATCGAAACCCCGAATCTCGATAGGGTGATACAAAGCCGTGGTCACAAAGACAGGTCATATGGACCAAGGTATAGCCAATAGGGGCTAGCCCATAGAGACAGAGTTCACCAGAAAATAGAGATTCCGCAAGGACAGGAGACTCTCAGCATTGGACATAAGGAAACCCCAAAACCCAAAATTTTAAGTGGGAAATTTTACAGTTAGGAGTAAAGGGTCGTGAGCAAAATGGAAGGCAACGCATATGCAGCTAACTACATGCATATGCACAGACGAATAAATTTATAAATATAAATGAAATAAATTTAAGGAAGAACACCAAAATCTGTACAGAGCTGGAATTACAAGCAAAACATTTTTTCCAAAAGAGGAAATCACCATTCATTGCCACAGCGTAAGGACAATTTGTGCAATTTCTTAATTCGAATAACCTCGCGTTCTTCATGAAGGTACTGGAACTGTGTACAAGATGTGGACTGAATTGTACCTCTAACCATAGCTGAGGGCGAGCTCCGCAAAGTGTACAGATAGGAGGATTGGTTCCCAACATTTCAAGAAGACTGGGCTCCAGGTCTTGGATCTTGTCAGTGGCCACATCAATATACTCTATTTCTACAAAACGAACTGGAGCATATACAACAATAACCAATGCTAGTAAAGTGCTCAGAACAACGGTGAGGATGTGATCCATCGCAAGGGAGATTCTGGAAACTTCTTAGCAGAGAAGAGGCAGAGTTGTGATGGACAAAGACTGATAAGAGGAAAGTCCCAGCAGATGAGAAAGTGAGACAGAGGAAGGACGCGTTGGGAGTCGAACGGCTGACAGGTGTAGAATTTGGGGGTTAGATATGAGGGAGCTTGAGAAATCTAGATGAGCACGTGGAACCCATGCGTGCCCAAAGCCTTGGGTATACGTTCAATTACTTATATATATATAATATAAAGTGTTAAAAATAATTTAAAATAAATTAAATAATTTAGTATAAATGATTTATATATAAATAAGGTCAATTTAGTTTAAATTTAAAGTAAAGATAATTTGAGTTAAATTAGTGTAATAATAATTTTAAGTTAATTATTTTATTAAGTGTAAGGTTAATCTACCTTAAAGTTTGATGTTAACCAAGCTTAGACGCTTAATCCTAAACCAAACCTAGCCAATTCCCCTGATGGAGTAATGTCTGTATACAGACAAGTAAAGAAAAATTACGCCTAACCCTATTTCTAAGTTTAAGTACCACCAATTTGAAACATCCTTGAACTCACCTGGACAACTTTGGGGTGATGCAGGTTAAGTCATACAAGATGGTCAGGACTCGAAGGGGTAGAGGCAGGGGAGCGTCATCATGGGCACCACCTATGCCACCCACACCATCAACACCACTAGCACCACTACCACCATCGCCTGAACTAGCCCTCATAATACGCTCGTTGGAAGCCATTAACAAAACTTTAAAGGGGCGCCAACCAGCAAGGACTGAAGTGGAACCCCCAACATCTGGAATGGATAATCCAGAAGCATCCAGGAACTCAAGGGGAGAATTTCCACCTGAAGACATCACGCGAGAGTTGCAGAAGATCAAACTTCCAGAGTTTTCCGGGGGTCGCGCCAGTGAACGCACAGAAGAATGGTTGGAAGGCATGACAAGGTGTTTTGCCTTAAGGGACTATGTGTCCAATTCAAAGGCCAAGATTGCAATTTTCCAGTTAAGAGACAACACCTTGAACTGGTGGGGCAACTTGGAAAGAGAACTACACCTTACCCCGGACACAGTATCTTGGGAACTTTTCGAGGAGAGGTTCCGAAGGAAATATCTACCAGCATACTACAAGGAACAACAAGTAGGGGCATTTCATGCCCTAGTCCAAGGAAACAGAACTGTAGAGGAATATGAGATCAGGTTTATGGAACTGGTCAAGTATGTTTCGTATATGGACAATGACCAACGACAGGCAGAGCACTTCGTTTATGGATTGAACTCGAATATCAGAGCTATGGTAAGGATGTGGAAACCATCTTCAATAGCGGAGGTGGTAGAGAATGCGCGTTACACAGAAGAACACATCAACTTAACAGGGGGTACAAGATCGACATTTCTGCATCGCCTTGGATTCGTAGGAAAGACCCCGAGGACATTTCCTAGGGGAGGGGGCTCAAGGCCACCACTTTATGGTAATAGAGTCGTGCCAAGGACCGTAGCTACAGTGATTTCAATGGAAACTAGTGCAACATCTCGTTCATCGCCAACGGTGCAGACAAGTCCACGACCATCTCAGGGAAAAGCTAGTAGGGGTAGGGGTTCCAGGGGAAGGAACTCATTTCAAGGACAGACACATAACAATGCATAGGTTCAATCTGGTGTTACCTGTTGGGGGTGCGGGGGACCCCATTACCAGCATGACTGCCCGGAGTTACAATCAGGGTTCGTGCATAGAGAAGGAAAGGCACCAATGGGGAGAGCAAGTAGCAACTATCAGATTTACGCAGCGGTTAATAACCACCAAGCCAAACATCAATCCATCATAGTGGAGTCATCAGGTACGCTAAATCATATTAATGTTAAGATTTTGTTTGATTCTGGTGCGACAGATAGTTTCATTTCACCATCTGCATTAGAAAAGAGTGGGCTGGCAGCCTATGAGCACGATGACTTTAAACAAGTCGAGATGGCTTCGGGGGAAAAAAAAGCCATAGGACCTAGTGTCAATAATTGTATAGTAGACCTAGGAGTGTGCACTACCAGGTTGAAGGTATATGTCACGGCTCTTGGGGTGTATGACCTAATCATTGGAATGGATTGGTTAGTAGCTCATCGAGCTTTAGTAGATTGTTTCGCAAAGAAAGTTCTTTGTATCGATGATGAAGGAAGATCGATAGAGATCCAAGGTGTACAGAAAAAAGTGTCATTACTCTTTATATCAACTATGAAGGCTAAGCAATGCTTGAGACAAGGGTGTCGACTTTATGTAGTGGAGGCAGTGAAAGAAAGGAAGGGACCCTCATTGGATCAGTACCCGGTTTTGTCAGAATTTCAGGATGTTTTTCCAAACGAGTTACTCGGGTTACCTCCGGAGGGGGAGCTTGATTTTACCATTGAGCTAAAACCTAGTGCAGAACCAATATCCAAGGCTCCATATCGAATGACGACGCTGAAACTTTGTGAATTGCAAATGCAGTTGAAGGAGTTACTAGACATAGGGCTAGTAGGGCCCAGTGTCTCACCTTGGGTCACACCGGTAATTTTTGTAAAGAAGATGGATGGATCCTTACGACTGTGTATAGACTACAGGGACTTGAACCATGCTACAGTGAAAAATAGGTACCCAATGCCGCAAATAGATGACCTCTTCGACCAGATGAAAGGAGCAGCGGTATTCTCAAAGATCGATTTGTGATCTGGGTATCATCAGTTAACGATTAAGGAAGATGATATCCCAAAAACTGACTTTCAGAATTGGTTTGGACATTACGAGTTTATTGTAGTACCTTTTGGATTGACCAATGCGCCAGCAGTGTTCATGAGCCTCATGAACGGCGTATTCCAGAAGTACTTAGACCATTTTGTACAAGTTTTTCTGGATGACATTCTCATCTATTCCAGGAATGAAAGAGAACACGAGGAACATTTGTGAATAGTGGTGTCTTTCCTTAGAGAGAACAAATTGTATGGGAAGTTTTCGAAGTTTCCTTCTTCCAGAAAGAGATCCACTATTTAGGTCATATCATTTCAGGCAAAGGAATCTCGGTGGACCCAGAAAAGGTAAAGACCATTCTGGAATGGCCAGTGCCAAAAAATGCACATGAGATGAGAAGCTTCATGGGGCTAGCGGGTTATTACTGGAGATTTGTTGAAGGATTCTCAAAAATAGCGAAACCCATCACCACTTTGCTACACAAGGGAGTCAGGTATGAATGGACAGAAGAATGTGATAGTGCATTCATTGAGCTTAAGAGATTACTAACTAGTGTGCCAATTCTACGAGTGCCAGATATGGAAAAGGACTTCATGGTCTGCACAGATGCCTCGAAACAAGGGTTGGGGGCCGTGCTAATGCAGGATGGAGGAATGATAGCTTATGCGTCAAGAAAGTTGAAGAAGCACGAAGAGTTATACGCGACTCATGATTTAGAGTTGGCAGTTGTAATGATAACTCTGAAACTTTAGAGGCACTATCTTGTGGGGCAAAATTTTGAACTCAAAACAGACCATCAAAGTTTAAAACATCTCTTCACTCAAAGAGATCTGAATGCCAGGCAAAGGCGATGGAGTGAGTTTATGAGTGAGTATGATTTTGGTATTTCATACATGAAGGGAAAGGAAAATGTGGTCGCAGATGCCTTGAGTAGGAGACCACGTATATTCTCCTTGGTACCCTTAAAGGTCAATCTGAGGGAACAGGTGTTGACACAGTTACTAGGAGACAATTGGTATTTAAATTTTACTTTAGACCTCCAGAGCGGGAGGCAGATAGACCCAAAGTATGAAGGATATAATCTAGAAACAGATGGATTGTTGAGATATCGAGGAAGGATGTATATCCCGAAGAATGGAGATATTCGAAGCATCATACTGAAGGAAGCCCATAGAGCACTTTATTGCGCACATCCGGGTGTGAAGAAGATGTACGCGGAGATGAAGAAACTCTTCTTTTGGGTGGGCATGAAGCGCGATGTAGTCCATTTCATCGCCAGGTGCCTAGAATGTCAACAAGTGAAGGTCGATCACCATCACCCAGCAGGCCTCCTACAACCACATGATGTCCCTATGTTCAAGTGGGAAGTCATTTCAATGGATTTTGTTGTAGGGTTGCCACTCACGTCTCATCGACACAATTCCACTCTTGTGATAGTGGATAAGTTAACCAAGAGTGCTCATTTCATTCCGGTTAGAGACACTTACGATGTCACTGATGTGGCACAAGTATTCATAAGCGAGGTTATCCGTTTGCATGGGATACCAAAGAAGATTATTTCAGATAGGGACTCCAGATTCACTTCTAGATTATGGACAAGTCTACAGTCAGCATTGGGGACTTAGTTGAACTTAATCACAGCTTATCATCCTGAAACAGATGGGAAAACTGAGAGAGTAAATCAAGTTATGGAAGACATGCTTAGGATGTATGTAATGGATAATCAAACCCAGTGGGAGAAGTACCTACCTTTGGTAGAATTTTCCTACAATAACAGTTATCATAGTTCCATTGGAATACCACCATATGAAGCTTTGTATGGAAGGCCATGCAGAACACCATTGAGTTGGGATAGACTAGAAGACCGAGTAACAGTTGGGCCATAATTGATTTAGGAAATGGAGGAATAGGTGATTCAGATCAGGCAGAGGCTAAAAGAAACACAGGATAGACAGAAAAGTTATGCGGACGCACACTGGACCGACCAAAGTTATGAAGTGGGGGACCAATTTTTSATTTGTATCAGGCCTAATAAGAGTACCATAAGGTTCGGGAAGGGGACAAAGTTGTCACCTCGGTTTATAGGGTCATTTAGGGTCCAAGAGAAAATTGGACTCGTTGCCTATCATCTCGTACTGCCACCCCACTTGCATAAAACGCATAATGTATTTCATGTATTTGTTTTACGTCATTATGTTGCTGATGAATCACATAAACTAAATTGGAAGGAATTGCAGGTATTGGACGTGGGAACCCTCACGGTAGAACCGTTACGCATACTAGACCATAGAGTCCGACAGCTCAGAAACCGTCTGGTAGACCAAGTTAAGGTTCAGTGGGACAAGTATAGTCCAGGATCTGCTACTTGGGAGGACGCCGAGACACTATGGAAAGACTATCCCTTACTATTTTGACCACTTCAAGAATATGTTCCTCGAAGGTGGGGTGTATGTAACACTACCTTTTGACTTAGACAGCCAGGATTACCTGAGACCTATACACTTTATTTCCTAGTCACTGTGAAACTTTTAAGTAACACACATAAAATTTAAACTCATGAACTGTAATGAATTTTTAAGTGTTACTAATGATGATGCATGTAATGCGATCTATTATGTGAATGTAAATTTATGAGTGTTTAAATGTTATTGATGATGATGTATATGATGTGACATATTGTGAGAAAGTGAAATTGTTGAATGTTTAAATACTATTAGAATGATGTTGGATACGATGAAATCTATTTTGGTAAATGATAATCTTGTCAATGGGTGAAGAGTATGAATTATGGGATATT
The DNA here is from genome assembly GCA_009831015.1 of Picea engelmannii. Classification (NCBI taxonomy): domain Eukaryota; kingdom Viridiplantae; phylum Streptophyta; class Pinopsida; order Pinales; family Pinaceae; genus Picea; species Picea engelmannii. Next base: position 20,247 of record ML829876.1, on the reverse strand, counting down.
GTGAAATCTAATTCTAATGAGAAAGACTTAATGTAAATATATCGGTACGGGGATACCAAATTGAAACAATGATAGTATGCCATTAAACGATGATAATTCATAGAAATGTATGAGTTGTGTTGCACACTAATCTGCAGGTTATGGGCTATGAAATAGCCAAGAGGTAATGATGATGAAAGTGGATATCAGGACCACTGACCGAGAAACATTGTGGTATGGATAATGTATGTGAAATTTATTTTGACTTGGATGCATTGCTATGATATGTGGAATAGTGCATGATTTTGGTACTAACACTGCCCAAAACTGAATAAATGATGACAAAACCTCTAGCAACACGGTGCCCCTATATGTTCCATTGTAGGGTGTTGAACCTAGTCTTGTTAGGAGGGGTGGAGGCATTTCTCACCATGTATCCTCCATTGTAGGGTGTTGACCCTGGTTCTGCTAGGAGGGGTGGAGGCATTTCCCACCGTGTATCCTCTGAAACCTGAAGTCATGGGAGGATGGTGCTAGTTCACCCTCCCCAGGTCATGTGATGATGACTGTCAGTTGCCTGCTAGGGAAGCTTGGTCGAGATAGCGACACTTCCACTTACAGGTTCTATTTGGAGTTAGGTCAATATAGTTGACGCTCCAAGATAGTCTAGCAGAGGAAGGATAGGAATGGAGTTGGAAGTAGGTTAGGGAGGAAGGATGAGTAGTAGTAGTTAAGACTATCTAGGGATCTTCCTTGTGATGGATTTTGATGTCGTCCCTTCAAAAAAAAAAGGATAAATGTGTATATATGAATATTCATTATTATGTAACTAAACCACAGTTGTTTAAAATAAATTATTGAACCGGACAATTGTAATTAAATGATTTCTCACACAATTAATTGATTGTTGTCTTTTATAAAAGACCAGTCTAGCTGATTGGATTGGATGCATATATAAATTATTAAAGGATGACAGCTTTGATTATTAGTACATGCACGAGATTTGCATGTACTAGATACACATGCATTTCTTGTACATATACACTAGTATGTATGAGCGTTTTTGACTTACTTACTGATATTGTCAGTTACTTGTGGTGAATGTGTGAACCATGCTCTTTTCCTTTTTACCATCAGATACCTTAACTTCGGGACGAAGTTTCTTGAAGGGTGGGTGTATGTAATGACCCTAATTGGATAAATGCTTAAAGATTGAAAAGTAAAATTAATTAAAGAAATAATTGTGGTTAACTAAGTAAAAATTTAATTACAAATCACATTTAATGACCTGAGAAATAAATTTAGAAGATCAATGAAAAATGTTATAAAATGGTGGCGTATGTAGAGAGGGATAGCTATGAATCCCGAGAAGATAAAACATTTAAGGGGGGAGAAGGGACATGCACGAAGGGTTGTTGGAGGAGTAACTACATGAGTCGGCGAAGGAGGAATAAGGGAAGGGGGAAGGTTGACGGGAGGAGCATTCGACGCAGGAGGTATTTTTTGAGGACTATGACATTTGCGGTGAGCACAATAGTTCTGGAATGTGGCTTTTGATTAGTTGAGGCATTGAGTTATTGGAGGTTTTGGGCACAGGGGCCAAGATATCTGTAGATATCCTGGAGCTAGGTAGATTTCCTAGTTGGCAGGGAGGATAGTAGTTTTGGGAAGTTATTTTCCCATTTGTGGCAGGGTTGATCTGCGTAGCAGGTAGCAGGAAGGTAGCATCAAAGCAAGAGGCAACATAAATTAGCATCAGAACCAGGTACTTTGTCAAGTTATGTATTTATTTCATTCTACCATGAAATCACAATTTATTGATAAATCTAAGTTACTGAAGTTGTTGTTATGAAAATTAATATTATGCTAGGAATTTATTGTTTCAGTTTACGCAATAAATTGTTTATGAAATTTAATGATGTTTAGAAATATTAGGCGGTTACAATAACTTCAATTCTTTTGTGAGAAAATACTTATTGGATGTAAGTTAGAAAAAAATGAGCATCAAATCACTTTGTTGTTTCAAATTAAGTATGGTTAACAGAATACATGTCATGCGATATTAAGATACTATTTGGGATGAACATTGTTCTCCTTCTGGAAAAACATATAAAATAAAAATAAAATGATAGAATATAAAAACAATATCTGAGGAAGTGTACTCATGGAAAACCCTATGAATACTTCCCCATGATCCATGGATGGTAAGCGGGGTAAACTGACAGTATTTTGTATGTGGACTCACCCCGGGGGAATCGATGACTAAGAACAAGCATGATAAACTGACGTGTGACTCTAGAACAATTGAGGTAACCTTCAGGGCTCCAACTATAGGATAGACTTGCCTAAGGGGGAACATGCATTATCACCCTTCAAAGCACTAAAAGAGGATGGAAGCTTGAAAAAAATGATTAAAGTTTTGTATTATTAATTTTAGTTTAACAATGGAAGATGGAGGGGAAGAATATATTCTTCCAAAGATAACAATCGGGAAAATGTTTTCAATGCTTTAAATGTTCCATTAATAAATCAAGTGAATCCAATAGGTTATTTCTATCCAAAAACAAGACAAGAATAGTAAATGCCAACAATGATACCCAACGACAACCTTATCTCGTGGATGATTACTTGAAACAAAGGGTCATTTGTATTGATGAAATGCATGGTGGGGCTTCTTATGGCAAGTTGAAGAAATAATTTGATCCAAGCAAAAATGTGATGGAAAATTATATGTTCATTGTATGTCCAAGTGATAACAAGTCAATATGGCTTGTTAAGGAATTAACTAATGTCTACAAACTTATGGTTGATGCTGAGAGCTAGATTGTTTTGGACCAATAGTGGAAATCCATTGGAGAATACATAACTTAAGAAAATATATCATTAAATAGCAGTATATGACCATTAAATATATGAGAAAATGCAAAGATAGATAAAAAGTAAATAAATGAAAAAGGAGTATATAACAATTAAATATACTGTAGCACCTTACGTCAGGATGCTAAACAATTAATCTTTCATTTTATACATGCACAATAACAACTTCATTTTAGCATAATTCCATTGATGTTTATATACACAATTCTTCTACATTTGTTCAGTGATAAATTTATATAACATGATGAAATAAGTAATATTTTAACTCTATGAGTTAGAACTTAAAACAAAAGTATATACAAAATATCAATAACCAAATACCACCGAAAAATACCTCCTCCTTAGCTTGTCGAAGCTCGTAGGTTGTAATGTAGTCCTGGCTTCCAAGCATTCTTTTCCCACTTTCCCAGAGTGAAACAAGGGAATCCTCCCTGCCAACTAGGAGCCTAGCCGGCTTCCTAGATCCAAGAAACCCTTCGATTTCTTGGCCCTCCATGCCCATGACTCCAAGAACAACAAAGCACAATTTCTTAAAGAAATCTATCACAAGAATGATATCTTCCAAGAATTTCACAACCTCTCATCCTCCTCAAACCTCTCCATCCCACCCCTATTTATCAAGTTCCATAAACCCTTCCCCAAGTATCCTCAACCACCCTCATTATTATCCATCAACCTCCCTTATCTAGATTTTGGGAAAATATTAAAATAAGACTAAAATATAATGACTTGCATTAAACAATAATAAATAAAATGAAAGTCTTTCTAGATAATAAATGTAATTTGACAACTTTCCCCAAAATGTACATAACACTCCACCATGATCATTCAATTCATCATACCCACCATCTATCAAAGTCAATAAGATATTTAATGCTTCTAGATATTTTGGATGCAATATAATTTACATATTCAATAAACATTCAATTAAATAGTTAATAATTTACTTTAATAATTAATACATTAATTAATTGTACTAGTGTACATAGCTAGGGTATGTGTGCGTAGCTAGCGGACACATATCTCATGTATGTACTAACGATAAATAACCCTTTCCTCTAGTGCATAGTTCCTATATGATCACCAAGACATGTAGGACAACAGATCAAGTAATGCATCATTTAATAATGTTAACGAACAAAATTACACCAATTCATGAATAACTCATTAACACACTTAAAATATCAATAGGAAATCAAAGAGGGTTTTAAACATGGTAGGAACCAAGTGAGTAAACAATAGTGGCATCTCTAATCCCCAATCAATATTCTTAACTAACATCGAAGCATCCTTCCTTCCTAACCTACTTCCATCTTCCATCCTATCCTTTCCTCTATTGGACTAAGCTGGAGCGTCAACTATCTTGACCTAACTCCAGATAGAACCCGTAAGCGGAAGTGTCATACATATTGACCAAGCTTTCCCAAGAGGCAACTAGTAGTCACCATCACACGTGTAGGGGAGCGTGACTTCACACATCCCTCCCACGACTCTAGGTTTCGGAGGATAAATGGTGGGCAATACCTCCACCCCTCCTTATACAACTAGGGTCCACACCCTACATCAATCCCTATTGTGCAACTATTATTCTTAGAGTCACGTCATCAATAACCACTCTGGGCAAGTTGTGCGTCCTGTCAAAACCACACTTACCACAGATCATAGCAATATTTGAAACCATAAATTAAATCATAAGTACAACGTATAGCATACACTATCTTTTGGATGTCTACGACATCCAAATTACGTCAACACTACAGTCATTTGGTCATTACATAAATTGTCAACTTGCAGCTAAGTTCACCAATACTCATATCCATGTATATACGTCATAATTTCATATAAGAATCCATATATGTATTGACGTTCAATTAAGAATGTATGTTTATTTTTATCATGCCTTGCATATCGTATGCATTCACAACATAACTTAAACTGGTATCCATGTACCAAATTTCCACATATAAATTTGCATGTTTAACTAAATCACATAATCATCATCTTCACAAACATATAACTACAAATATAATATTGTGCAACTCGCAAATAAATCTAGACGTACACCTCTCACATGTCTACATCAGTTTCATTGAGTCCGTATAGTTGTTAAGAACTGAATTAGTAAGATGAGAAAAAAAATCAAAGTTCTAAGTACCTAAAGCCAAAATATGGGTCGTTACATATACAAACAAGAAATGAAAAATATTTATGATGATGAATGAGACTTTCTTTCACTCCTGAAGAAATATAATGAGCTTCTCTCTTGATATAGGATGTGGGTTTTATAAAAAATTAAATATATCATATGATGGGTGTGTCTTGAAACATGATGCCACTAGACAAATAACTTGTAATTGGGTTAAAATTATAATAGAAATCAATATGTTTTAATGTATTTATTCTCTTGACATAGGATGTGAATTTTATAAAAAAAGTTATAGATATAATATGATGAATGTATCTTGGGACATTATGCCACTAGACAAACAACTTGTAATTTAGTGAAAATTATAATAGAAATCAATAATATCACTTTGAAACATGATATAAGTATACATTTATACTAGAAAATCAAAATTTAATATTGTTTATATATATATATATATATATATATATATATATATATATATATATATATAT
>ML829875.1:65934-81863 GCA_009831015.1 Picea engelmannii | reverse complement strand
GGCATCCATAGCCTCGACAGGGTTTCCATTTAACCCACTCTGACATCAGTATCCTGTCAAGAAATTCTAGATCAAAATAAAGGACATTAAAGAGGTTCCTTATATTTTTTTACAGATTTTCATGTACCCGACATTGCTTCGCTTCCAACGGGCCTGTTCAGTACCCCGACAAAGTTGTCTTGGTGCCATGCATGCATTTACCCGCTGCCAGTAGACTTGTTCAATATCCCAGTGGGTTTACAAGCACTGCCCACAACTCTTATTTATAATTTTATTTTGTTTTTCTTTTATAGATATATAGCTGAGCAGGGTGACGCTGATAATCTTGATATTTTAACATATTTTTTCAGACCTCATCAGAATTTTTTAACATTGTCCTTTATTCATCTCCAGAAATGTTTTATTTATAAAAACAACTTCCTATGACAGGGAGACATCATTTTAGAGTCATTCCTTTACGGAAAAGGGACAGCGTAAAAAGATAATAGATGATCATGACAAACTTTGCTCAGAGATTGAAATCAGTAAACTTCTTTCAAACACCAAAATTTTTCCATAGCGCGTTCAGCAGTGCATTGTGCCAGTTCTTGTGTTTTTCAGACATAGTTCTCTTGATTATTTTGATCAAGTTCTTGTTGGTTGATTCTGCTAAGCCATTTCCCTGGGGGTAGTAACTAGTAGAGTACTTCAACTTTATTCCTTTTTCCAAAGAAAACTCGCTCATCTCAAGAGAAGAAAAGTATGAAGCGTTGTCAAAGACTAGACAATCAGGGATACCGAAACGAGTGATAATATTCGAGTTCAAAAAAGCAATCACCTGACTTGTGTTAACATTTCTTAGCGCAGAGGCTTCGGACCAACGTGTAAAGTAGTCTGTGGCTGTCACAATATACTTGTACTATTTTGAGGATAGAGGGTTGATAGGACCTATGATATCAAGGCCCCATTGCTAGAAAGGAGAATCTACTGAGACGGGTTGCAAGGGAAAGGCTGGTTTTTGTAACCTCCCTGATGCTTTCTAATAGATGATACATTTACGACACAAGGCATGGGCGTCCCTAAAAAGCGTGGGCCAGTAGTAACCAGCTCTTAAAACCTTATGAGAAGTGGTGTCGCCACCGAAGTGATGACCATCTTCTCCTGCATGCAACTCAAGCAAGACTCTTTCTGCTTCATCTTTCTCGAGACAACGCATCCGTACGCCGTCAAAATTCTGACAAAATAGTATACCGTTAACTAGATGAAAGGAGGTGGACTTTAGTCTCAACACTCTTCTCTTAGCGAGGTCAAGGTGACGGGGGGCTGATCCATGTTCAAGACAGAATCTAATATCGTCGTACCAAGGACTTACAAGGTTTTGTGAGCAACAAATCAAACTTTGATCGCGTTGTTCTAGGTTTGACATATCACTATCTTCTTGTTGTCTTGTTTCCGAATCAACAACCAACTTACACAACCCTTGGCCTCTTACAATCTGAGATGGGGTGATTTCCAAGTCATACTCCTGCAAGGAGGTGACCCAACTGGCTCTCTTCTCTCCTAACTCCTTCTGCACTAACAAGTTCCTTACGACAGGGTAGGGGACAATGACTTTCGTCCTTGACCTCAAAAGATAGGACCAGAAATGCTTAACTGCTTTGAAAACAATGTAGGCTTGTCGATCGACCACTGGGTAGTTAAGTTCAGCACCTTTGAAAGTAGAGCTCATAAAGGCGATGGGTACTTCATTGTTCTCGAAATTTTTCTGATTTAGGACTGCGGCATAGGAACGATTAGAGGCAAAAGTATAGAGTGTAAAATCTTGAGAGAAGTCAGGGCTCATGAGAGACGGAGCATCTATTATGGCCTTCTTTATAGCATTGAAATCTTGATTTTCTGTGGGTCCCCAGTGGTATTGGGTGTCTTTCTTAATCAGGTTCTGAAGAGGCCTAACCATTTCGGAGAAGCTGGGGACAAATCTTCTCACGAAGTTAATCTGGCCTAGAAAGACTGCATGGATTTCTTGGATGTAGGTGGGGGAAGTTTAGCGATGACTTGAGTCCTCTCAGGGTCAATAATCATCCCATCACTAGACACAATGAATCCTAGTAGTTTACCCTGTTCTACTGCAAAGATGGACTTTTGGGGGTTCAAGGAGATGTCGTATTTACAACATCGTAGTAGAATTGCTCGTAAGTGAGCTAGATGATCATCTTTGTTTTTAGAGTAAACGGTCACATCATCTAAGTAAACTACAATGGAGTGATTGATTAAGCCTAGAAAAGCAATGTCCATTTCTCTCTGAAAGGTAGCACCAGCATTAATCAATCCAAAGGGCATTTTGCGATAAGTGTAAGTGCCCCACAGAGTACGAAAGGCAGTTTTTAGTTGGTCTAGTGGAGACATCAGGACTTGGTTGTATCTAGAGAAACCATCCAATAAAGATAGCCTCTCGGAACCAGATACCTATTGCAGGATCTGTTCCATGGGTGGGGCAGGAGAATTATCTTTGTCAGACGCTTTATTAAAGTTTCGGAAATTGACACAAAGTCGGATTTCCCCGTTTTTCTTCCGTACTGGGACGAGGCTGGAAACCCATTGAATGTGCCTAATAGGAAAAATTATTTTAGCACCTAGGAGTTTATTCAATTCTTTTTGAATGGTCAGTTCTAGTTTAGGGTGCATTTTCCTTAGTTTTTGTTGGAAGGGTAAGGTCTGGGGCTTCATCGGGATGACATGCTGTATAATATTAGGATCGAACGTTTTGAGATCATCGTATGTCCATGCAAAGACATCCTTAAATTATTTGAATAATTTAACAAAAGAAGTTTTTTCTTGTCTAGAACATCCCAAGCCTAAGTTGATACACTAAGGATTTTCACTAGTTCCTAGATTGACTTTTTCATAATACAACGAGGAACTATTAGTTTTACAATTGACCATCTTTTTAAATTTATCTTCAAAATCATAAAACTTTTCTAATCTAACTATGGATTTGGGTATGAAATTTACCATGTCCAATAGTGCTTCAAGAGATTTCGGATTAGGTATTACCGTAAAGTCGTGCAAATTGTTATCGTGTGTGCGTTCATCTATCACTGTGACTTGAAAGGTTTCTTCCATGTGCAGAAAGTTAATGATCTGTTGATCATCGTCAAATACTCTCCAGTTTGTGATATTGTCAGGAACAGATGGTCGAAACAATAGCTCGACAGAGAATGCATTTGGGGATAAGCCTTCTGCAGGAAGAAGTTTAGAAGCTACGTTAGCTAGCAGATCTGCTTCGGCATTATTTAATCTAGGAATGGAATTTATATTGAAAGTGGAAAATTTGTTCATTAAACTCCATACCTCAGACTAGTAACTTTTGAGATGCGGGGAAAGATATTGTATAGAATCTCTTACCTGTCTAACCACTATTTCAGAATCGCCAAATACAACCAGATTTTGAATGTTTATGTCCAAAGCTTTTCTGAGACCTTGTAGTAAAGCCTCATATTCCGCAGTATTTTTAGTACATTCAAATTCTAGTCTGCAAGCCAATAAATTCTTGTTACTTGCCAGATCGATAATGATGCAGCCTACACCATCTCCTTCTTTAGACTTAGAACCGTCGAAATATAGAGACCAAATTTGGTTTCCATAGGGCACATGGGACTGTTGAATAGAAGTTGTTGGTTGCATATATGCTATGATCTCAGACTGCTGTTCTGGATTGTTGATAGGTGAAACCTCAGCCATGAAATTTCCGAAGAAGGTGTCCATCCCTTGGACTTCGGGTGAATCCGCAGGAGGTGTATATGGTTCATTAGGATCATTCAAATCTATGACCGTGAACTTGAGGTAGCGCTCATGATTCACCCTGATCTTGTTAGGCTTACCATTCTCTGGAAGCCACAGGTGAGACCAGTCTGTTGCGAAGTAACCATGTAGCTGCTCCGACCAGTCCCTGCTCAAAAATAGACCATACACCTCTAGAGTATCCACAACAATTATATCAATAACTTGATGAACCTTTGGGTTAGACGATAACCTGATTAATACATTTTTTAGTTCGCCTATAACTTTGACATCTGTCCGATCAAGTTGTATGATTTTCAAAGAAGATGGTTCTACTTCAGCATTAATCTTTTGGCAGACAGACCAAGGAATCACATTAGATGACACCCCTGAGTCAACCATACAATTATGCACATTTCTGTTAAAAATTTAGAAAGTTAAAAGAAAAGGGGGTACATTCTTGTGAGTACTTAGAGTAGTATCTTGTGGTTTCTTTCTCGCAATTTCTAATGCTACTTTATCTACATTATTTACATTATTTACAGGGGTTACAGGAAGGCTTCCTTTATCTTGGGGATCGGGATTATTTTTAGTGGAAGTCTTCTGCGGAACTTTGCTTTTCACAACCTTGTTACCATTTGAGTTACCATTCTTGCCGTTCTCTGAAATATTTTGCAACATTTTCTGTAACAAAAATGGAAACTTCAACAACTCATAAATAGAAATGTTAGCCCTTAATTTTTTAAGATCTTCAACAACATCATAATCTAATTTAGGGCTGACATTACTCTGTCTAGTTTCTGCTGATTTAGATGGATTTGGAGGTGAAGTTGTAGTGTTCTCAGTAGAAGGCTTGTTCGTTGTCTTACTCCTAGTGTTATAAGGGTGAACAGTCTCGAAGTTAGCTTGGAAGATTCTATCCGAGAAATGTCCAAAGATGTTTGGAGAAGACTCTTCTTCTTGCACTGTCTCTGGTTCTGCTTCCTTCTGAGGGATCTCAGGAGGCATCAAGTTATCTTGGGCTTCTAGAATTGTTTGAAGAGCACATTGCAAACTTTCTAGATTTAAGCCTTCAGGAGTTGGGTTAGGTCGATTGGTAGGAAAGGGATTTCGAAAAGGAGGTTTGTAGGGTCCTTTACTCAAAGAAGCTTCTTCAGTTGACCTTTTTAAATCTATAACTTGATTAGACATTTTTTGAACAACTTTGGTTAGGTTTTCCAAATCAGAGTTTTCAGGTTGTGTTTTACTTTGTGAAGGTCTGGGGAGAATTTCAATCTTCTTTTTGGAAGAAGAAATAGTCTCAATTTCGTTGCTAGAAGAGTCCTTAAGACTAAGTATGTCTTTTTCAATCTGGGTAGCCTCCTCGAAGGATTCTAACAACGTGGCCTTTTTATATCGTTTAACCCAAATAGCTATGCTTTGATGCAAAGCTTTAGTGTAGTAAGCTATTACAAGACTCTCAGCAGGCATAGAATCTGCAGGGATTTGATTTTTGAGTGTTAAGAATCTTTGATTAAAATCTTTAACTTTTTCTTTTGGGTTCATTTTTAAGCTTGAAAGATCCATGACTAAAACTTCTGGAGGTTTACCATCTCCGAATTTTTCCAAAAAGCATGACTCAAACTTTTCCCAAGACATTATGGTATGGGGTTGTTGGGTAAAGTACCAAGTGGATGCATTACCCTCAAAAGTATAAGGGAACAACCTACAGACAACATCTTCATGTTCAACATTGCAGAGTCTAATGGCTAACATAAATTTTTTGATATGATCTTCAGCTATCTGTTTTGAATCGGGGTCAAAATTGGGAAGCCATTTCTCCGGGTGCTTAGGTAAAGGGTGTTGGGCTCCAGGTACAGCTACAACATCCTGGTCCAACCAGGGTCTAGCAGGATTGTTCTAATTTTCCATTGGGGTAGTGGGTGTGGAAGGCTGAGAAGGTGAGTTGCCTTCATCTGACGAGGAATCCCCTCCAGAAGAGGAAGGAGATGAGGGAGGTGGTGAAGGAGGTATCACAGATCCTCCTGCAGCAGGATTTGTGATTGGATCTGTAGGATTCACAGTGAGGTTAGTGTCACCTAATTGTTCTCTGATATCAGAGAAGTCTAAAGGTCGACCCCACAGACGGTTTGGTTGCCTAAGACTAGCTAAGGCACTATGTGTTTTAATAAGATATTGACGAACGATCTCTTGGAAGTCACCACCTGTAGGATTAGGGGTTGCTGGCTCAACTGTGATCTGTGGATCGTCGGTTGAAGTAGTTGCTGTTTGAGGGGGAATATTATCATTTGAACGGATTCTAGTCACTATAGGTGTGCGATTAGGTGGTGGAGGAGTCTTGTGACCGCCTCATGCCATTAATTAAGTTCAGGCCCTCCTTCTAGCGCCATTTGTTGACGGGAGAAATTGATCGTCTGTCAACTGAGAGAGTGGAACTGGTCTGGGGTTGTCTAAATAACCCAAGCCATTTGGAATGGACCACCCTAATGGGTTTAATGGCTCCGTTGGCCATTCTAAGGTTCTAAGAAAACCAAAGAGAAAACTAATCTAAACTAACTAATCTAACTAAAACAAATAAAACAAACTAAACTAACTAAAACTAATAAAACAAATTAAATAAAAACAAACTAACACACTAATCTAATTAAAACAAACTACTAAATAAATTAAACTAAAAATAAATATAAACTACTCTAACTATTCTATATACAAACTACTAATTACTATTACACTAACTCTAATAATTAATTATCTAATTACTAATTGAATTACAACTTATTCATAAAATATACAATATTTACAACTTGCAGATTTGAATAAAACCTGTAAAACTCATTTGATTTCTGTCCTACGACAGAGAAAGGTATTTTTTTTTTTTTGATTTTATGGTTTGATGAATAAGAAATAAAACTTACTGAAATTAAACAATCTAATATACTAAACACACATATATCTAACTAAACTTATATCTAAACTAAACTACTAATAAATAAACTAAAAAAACAAATGACAAACTGACCTGGAAACGCTCCTAATTTGTCCTGTGTATGATGACTTCGAAGCTGGTCGGAGGAAGGAAACTCRCACCRGTTGATCCAGAAGCTTYTCRTACACGATAGGCTGCAATGCTCTTTGAGTTATTTACAGSACAAACAAGACATAAAATATCATAACAATTATATAATTTATAAATCTCTGCAATAAGGGAAACCTGTTATGCAAAAACTTATACTTAATAATCCAACTTATGAAGAAGAGAAATCTGTCATTCAAAAACTGAATTAAACAATTGCTATGTTTTTTAAACACTAGGAGAAATCAGATATGGATTACAGTGATTAAATTATATCATTTGCAAAAGATTAAGATAGCTAAAGTAGTCGTTAACCAAATACAAATAGATACACATAACATGAAACAAAATATTGATATCATGAGAAGCTAAAGTTGTAACAAAACACCAAATTCTGCCTCAGTTTGTATTAAAATTCCATATCCTTGTTCTCCCATGAATGAGGATGATATTATTACAAAAATAATAAGTATATATAAGTCTTTCCACAGGGTAAAAACATCCCTGTGGATAGTATCAAACTGTTTACATAATCTGGGAAAATATCCCCAAAATCAACTAAACTAGGAAATCAAAATACAAGTAAAATATTTCAAATATCCTCTAACTGCTCATCAGATCCAATACAATTTCGAATTCATCTGCAATAGACCAAAAATAACAAGTTAGAAAGATATTTTATTAGCAAAACAATAAAAATTTAATTCTACAGACTTAGCTACAGAATCATCTGATTCTGTAGCTAGTCTAAAATAACATACAGGATCAGAATCGAAATCAAATCAAATATTTTAAAAGAATTAAAACCAATTTTCTTCCAATGATCATCTAAAACGAATCACTCAAGATTCAAATGATTTTATCTTTCGACATTAAACATAATCAAAAGTGATTCAATAGAAAATAGGGGTGGGAATACTTTGTTTTACTGTTACCATAAAATCGGGTCAAACAGTAACAAGATTGTTTCATATCCAATTCGAAAAGTAATGCAATCAAACAAATCTCATGCAAATGTTGTGTTTTTCCAAAACAGGAGATACGATCAGATCAAAATAGAATCATTTTAAAATTGTTATAACTGTCGTGACATCAAACGATTCATGTCACAGGTAGATTAGTTCAAACATGTGCGAGAATCATAACCAGATGGATTTGACTATGATTACAGTCATAATAGAATCAACATAAGTGATAATTCATTATTGTAAAATGGGAAAATGAACTCGATTGGTTTTGAACGAAATCATTTATTTCAAACGAATCATGACCGAGTTTAACATAGAAACAAATTGTGAATCCGAATATAACCAATCTCATTTTAAAAATCAAATTTAAACAGAGTATCCATCACAAATACAAATCCAACTGATAACAGAGTCGACCTAACAGTAAACCAATATGAATTAACCGACAGGGTTTTAGCATAATCGTTATGAATTGAATCTATCCATGATTTGAGTGCGTTTGTACAGAGTTACATTGGAAATGATCTGAATTGTATTCCTGTTGGTCGAAATTCGTATCGGACATAAAACCGTAACAATTAACCATATCAAAATTATTGTCAATCATAGCGTATACATTATAACGAAATCCAAACAAAATGTGATTGTGTTCAAAATTGAATATGAGAAACAACTCCTGTCTAGAATAGATACAAACGACTTCAATTGACAGCAAAGCATCCATTTTAGCTAAATCAAACAAATCGAATCCACACCAAGATCAATCAAATTGATGAAAATCCAATCGAAGCTAAACTGGGAAAAATGAACTTCCATTTAGTCAAATCATAGCTATGTATAGAATGCATACAATGTGACAGAGCCAATCAATGCTGTAAATAGAACTATCCAAAACCGAATTCGAATTTGTTATATAAACAAGTGATAAAATATACCTGTGTGAGGCTGCTCAAATTATGCCAGCTTAGAATTCATGACAACTGTAGCTGATTCCACATTTTTAAACAAGATGGAGCCTGTCGTCCTTTGTTTTTTATCAGCAGCTTGTAGCTTAACCTTTTGACTAGTAAGCAGTGCAACTTGGTCCTCCAAAGAGTGAATTATTGACTGTCGAATTGGAACATCAAGATAATATCTCTCTAACCACGAGCTGCATTGATCACAGGGTGGCACTATAGGTTTTGACAAAGCAGGAGAGGGTTTGGATGAATGACTGGGGGCTTCACAAGGCAGCTTAATGCCTAGGTAGTTAGGGTCGTTCTGTAGGCAAGGGGGTAGGTTTGACACAAAGTCATACGAGGGTTCAACACACAAACCTTCCGAATAGGGGTACTCTCTAGCCAAGAAATGCTCCACATCTGAATTGGAGTCCTCACTCAACATGATAGGGTTTGGATCGACAGGAGGTTTTGGCTTATTTCTTGCCATTCGTTAAATCAAACGGGCATTCTTTTTTCCTTTGGCGTTTATTGTGGGTTTCGCCTTAGGATTTTTGCCCATAGGCTTAACAGTCTCAACACCCTTAGTCACAGAGTGGGATAGGTCAATAGGTGAGTCGACCAAGGGTTTAGGTAGCAGGATGTTGTAGGGTACTCGGGGTACAACCTTGTCCTCGCTCACCACAGGTTTGTCAACCTTTGTGGGGTTCGAATCCTCAAAATCATTCTGAGCAATGAAATCGCTCCAACATTCTCCGTGTAGACTTAGATGACAGGCAACGATAATCTTAACCAGCCCGTAATGAAAAAGGCTACTATCGGCCTGGTTCCTTTTGTACTTCTTTGACATTTTAAACAGACTTCTATGCAAATAATAGGGAATATGGAGCTGATAACCCATAAAAACCATAAGAAAACGAAGGTGGTGTAAGAAAACAAACCTGTACCGACCTTTGCAGGTGATAAACTATTTGATTATCATCAATAAATCATGCCAACGCTGTTTAAGCATGGTCACGGGCAAAACTTTATCACAGGAGATAACTTTACGCGACTGGAAGAGCAGTGTCCAAGGGACCTCCTCTACTTTGCAATTCTTGGACCATCGTTTTCCAGTGGCAGGCAAACCCAAAGCAAGACTGATAAACTGTTCGTCAATTTTGTTAGCGATATTTCTTGTATAGGGGGGATATAACACAAAATAAGGGGTAAAAACCCACTTGTCCAAAGTTTCGGGCAATAATGCGCCCGTGATAAGAAGCAAGCAAGACCTGGCGGTCCAGATTTGCGCTCCTATATCGACGACGTACAGCAAATTCTGGACCCCCCTTGCCTTTCGATCTTTAAGCAGGGGGGGGTTGGAGATCGGGGGCGCATCTCTCCAACGGTCCAGATGAGCGCGCCTGGATCAACGGTGGTGAAGACCATTCCGGACCCACCCCCCCCGCCTTTCTACCTTTAAGCGGAGGGGGGGGGTCCGAAATCATAGATGCAGTTTTCGACAGCCACGATCGAGGAGCCCAGATCAACGGAATGGGCACTGCCCCGACCTTCTCAGCTGCCCTGTCTTTAATCCGCATGGGCCCGCCTCCTGCCATGTCATCTTTCTGTCCGCCTTTCCCTTACCGTCGTGTGTCATCCATTCACCTCTCCTCTTTGGTCTGCGTGGCTCTCCTTTCCTCCCACCATCCGCTCATTTCCTGCCACGTGTCCCGTTCCTTTCCACATCGGTTTCCCACCCGAAGGCGAGGTTTTTCATCTCGTCTTCTCCCCATCTACCTGGGTGTATTCCACCATGGATCATCCTCTGTCACTCCCCTCTGTCATCACTCTCACTTCTCACCACTCCTACCATACACCATTCCTCCACGCTGGCCTCCATATCTGTTCCTCAAGATATTTAGTTATTCCAGGTGGCAGTGCGAGAAGTCATCCAGATCCCGAAGTGCTGAGTTGGCTGGGCCGTTATCAATCCCAAGAAGCAGTTATTGAAGCGGTTGGTGGTAGTTAGACATCGTCTCCGCCATAATGGGGACGTCCTGCAACGAATTAAAGGCATGTCGATTCGCCGATGTAGCTGTCAGAAGATCTATCGCGTTTGCCACAAGTTGCACGATTATTCAAAGATTGCGGCTGCAGGGTGTCAGGAGCCATGCAAACGCAAATCTTTCAATGCAGTTTCTTGGTTCCGCTGCTATGTTATTTTGAGTATATGTAGGCATTTTTGCCATTTTTGTATCTATCAATGGTAGAGCTAAGCTCCCAACTGTAAAGTTTCAGCGATACTCTGATTTCCTGGTTATGCCTCTGTGTTTGAGACTTCTTGGTTTATAACAAACAGTTTCCCTTCTTTTCCATATTTGTTTCATATTTTGCTTGAGGATTCACAGTAGAACAACTTGTTGCAATAAAGGATTTGTTGTGACGTTGTCGTGCCCTCTGGTATTTGTGTTTGAATGTAAAATGATTTTGCGTTCGAATGCATTCTTCTTCAGTCTGTCCCGAACCGAATGTCTATGATAGACCTTGCACCCTTCTTGCATAAGTCTTCCACCTACTCACCCTTTACTATGACTCATTGTTTGGAGTTTATCAAGACCTCACTCTTTCATGCATGCCTGGTCTGGTTTCTGAGTTGATGCGATGCTGTTTTGAGTTTTCCTCCATTTGATCACCCTTTAAACAAATCGTGACATTAAACTGATGGGCTTCGGGCTCTGCTCCTGCTAGCAATCCAGGAGTGACCTCCGAAAGCCAAAATTTCTAGCGCCGTTGCCGGGGATGATGTTGAATATATTCCCTGGGATTGAATGACAAAGACTAACTGATTTCTAAAGGTGCATCAGATATCAGAACTTGAAGATTGCTACTGTGCACCTAGCGACTCCACTGTGACGACTCTGCTGGGGAGAACCTGTTCTATCATCTGTGGCTTCTAGAGGTAGACACACGAGATCTAACCCACACCTGCCTTTAGCCACACCAGAGGAATACTTGGAAGAAGTACGCAGAAAGGGAAAGAGCTCTGCAAAAGGAGTTTCAGTCGCCGAAAAAGGTATTACGCCATCCCCTTCTGTGAAAACTCCATTTTCTGACTTTCAGCTTCCTAGTCGTACTTCCTCTGAGGTTTCCCATTTTCTAAACTTCGGGAGTGTTCCTGCTGAGTTTTCTCCTCTTGTTCTAGTATCAGAGGGAGATATCCTTGTCACTCCCCCCTCAGGAGGTTTTACCACCCCTCCTTTGATTACTGTTGCTGCACAGAGAAAAGCACCTGCATATTCTGGTCCTTTAGACCTTTCTCTATTTTCCCCGTCCTCTCCTGTGAGAACCCCATTCCCTACCTCACCCGTTCACACTCCTTCTCCTCTGAGTTCTCCTCCACTCAACATCCCTATGGCTAGTGCTAATCCCCCACAGAACAGGATGGATTCTATAGTCGCTGCTAGATATGCTCCTTTGGTCCTGCCTCATCCCATGAACCCTCTCCCTGCTGGAGACTATTTGAAATACATGCCCAAGTTCAGTGGTGAGGGAGATGTTACTGCTGAAGAGCATCTGGCTGCCTTTTACAGCTATGTTGACAACCTGAATATTGAGAATGAAGATGTCTGGATGAGAGTCTTCGTCCAGAGCCTAGATGGTGAAGTTAGGAAGTGGTTCAGGGGACTGGCCCCTGGATCTATTGCTGGTATTGAGGCTCTGGATAATGTTTTCCTGAGACAGTGGGGGGATAGAAAAGATTATATATACTACATGACTGATTTCGGGTCCCTGAAGAAGCAGGAAGGAGAGTCTGTCTCTGACTTCTCCAAAAGATTCAATAAGATGTATAAAAAAATTCCTGCAGAGATAAAGCCTTCAGAAGCATCTAAAATTTCATATGCTAGTGCGTTTGATCCCGATTTATGTCTCATATTAAGAGAAAGAAGAGCCACCTCTTTAGCTCAGATGCAAGATGCAGCTGTAGAGGTGGAATCTAATATATTAGCAGCAGATAGACTGAGGAGCAAGGCCAACACAGATAGAATAAAAGGAAAATCAGAAGCCTCGACTTCTGACTCCACCATCCTTGGCCCATCATTGTCCCACCCTCAAGTAAACGAGCCGACCCAGTTGGTGAACGTTCTGAAAGAAGAGATGGAGAGAATAAAGATGGAAAGGAAACAAATGAATAAAGACCCCCAGAACACCGAGAACAGAGGAGGTTTCAGGAGGCCAAACAATTTTTCTCCTCCAACTATGCACAAAGAAAAGGAAAGAGATAGAGATGACCAAAGGATTCAGGCTCCCTTCCAGGACAATTTTGTAGCTAATGAAGAGGAAGCAGAAACAGATGAGCCTGAGCCTAAAATCCTCTCTGTAGAAGTCACTCCTCCTTTCCCCCACCTAACTAAATCATCATATGAGGAATCCCTCATGAACAGTCAGCTAAATGAGCTGAGCAAGGGGGACAAAGCTGGCGGTGGCCGAAGCAGGTATAACCTGAGATCAGACAAGCAGAAAGCAGTACCTGATGTCCCCAAGTCATCCAATAGAACAGAGAAAGCTGCTGAAGAGGTAGCAGATAACCATAGAGGTAAGAAGGCTCAACCTCTCTCCCCTATTATCCAAAATCATGCTCCTGAGATCAGAGAAATTCCAAAGCTTACATCTTCTTTTAATTTCGAGCATGAAATTCAAAAGATCAGAATCCCTGTGCCCCTCACTGAATTAATTAAACATGGGGAATTCAAAAAATGCTTTTCCGACCTGTTGAAATCTGAAGCCTCTAGCCCTGCCACAGACTTCATAAGCCTCCAAGATGAAAGGCCTGTAGTAGTCCTAGGTCCCATGGTAGAAGACAGAGATTATTCATCCCCTATCTTCTACACCTCCCTGAACATACATGACAAAGTGCTGCATAATTTCTTAATGGATTCAGGGGCTTCCCACAACCTCATGCCTAAGGCCATCATGGAAGAGCTAGGATTAGAAGTCACCAGAGCCTATCATGACCTCTATTCTTTTGACTCCGGGAGGGTGCAATGTTTGGGAGTCATCAAGGACCTGGTAGTTTCCCTTTTTCAGCTACCCATGAAAAGTATGATCATGGACATAGTGGTAGCTGATGTTCCCCCCAAGTTTGGCATTCTGTTGTCAAGATCTTGGATTAAGAGGCTAGGGGGAACCTTACAGATGGATCTCACATATGCCACCATTCCAGTCTTTGGGGGAGAACACAGGAGACTGTACAGAGAAGCCCAGCTAGCCTACATTGTCAGTGATGAAGCAAACCCTACCAATCATCCCATCTATGCCTTAGACACTGACTTAGGATCTAGCCTATTGCAGGTCACTGATGAACCTGAGACCCCTTTATAGATCAGGAAGTAGCTCAGTCTTGATCAGGGGATTCCTCCTCCAACCACCTCTGTTTGGAAGATGTTCTTTGATGGAGCCTCTTCCAGTATAGGTGCAGGTGTCAGGGTAGTATTCAAATCTCCTTCTCAGGAAATCATATCACTGTCATACAAGCTGGAATTTGAAGTTACCAACAATGTGGCAGAATATGAAGCTCTAGTTCTGGGATTAAGGGCTGCAAAAGAAATGGGAATCAGGGAGGTGGCTGTGTTCAGGGATGCAGAATTAATTGTCCAACAGGTCAAAAACGTCTATCAGACCAAGCACCCTCGCCTCAAGAATTACCGGAATGAGGTATGGGACCTTGTCGACAGTTTCTTCCTGGATTTTAACATCTCCTTCATCCCAAGGGAAGAAAATGCTTCAGTTGATTTTCAAGCCTTCTCAGCTAGTTTGTTCGAAGCTCCTGCGCTGCCCACTGACAAATCAGAGGTGGAAATAAGATACAGGCCCTCTGTACCGGACAATGTCAGACATTGGAAGGTATTTGAAGACGATCAAGAAATAGAGAAATTCCTCCAATCCATTGACGATTTCTCTGCATCGCACATAGACAAGGACCCTGACGAGGAACCTGAACGCCACCCTGGGGAGTTGTTGAGTAAAGTGGCTGACCATCAGATTATTCAACTGTCGAGCAATCATATACCAAGAGGTATGATCCCATTAGAAATATTGTTCGATGGGAATGATGTGGCAGTAAAGGGCAGGATTTCAGGTGATGATGCTGATACGGCTGAATGCAACATAGGCACACCGGAGGAGCCCAAGTTGGTCAAATTGTCGAAGAACCTGACCGAGGAGTAGAGGATCGTTTATACTAAGTTGTTGAGGGAGTTTGCTGACGTGTTCGCGTGGACCTACAAAGATCTCAAGACATACGACACGTCAGTCATTGAGCACAAGATCCCACTGAAAGAGGAGGCTAGTCCATTTAAGCAGAAGCTGAGACAGATAAATCCGATGCTGCTACCTGTCATGGAGAGGGAAGTGAAAAAGCTGTTGGATTCCCAAATCATAGTCCCCTTGAGATACTCTAGCTGGGTAGCCAATTTGGTCCCAGTAAGAAAGAAGAGCGGAGAAATCAGACTTTGTGTCGATTTCAGGAACCTGAACAGGAGTTCAAGGAAGGACAATTACCCCCTGCCCAACATGGAACATATATTGCAGAAGGTCACTGGTGCATAAAGGATATCTATGATTGATGGCTTTTCTAGTTATAATCAGATATCAGACATGCCTGAAGACAGAGAAAAGACAGCCTTCACAACTCCTTGGGGGACATTCATGTATGCCAAGATGCCTTTCGGGTTGATGAATGCAGGGGCAACGTTTCAGCGAGCCATGGACATAGCCTTCATCGGGGAGAAAGATGAGTTTGTGGTTGTTATCACTGAAATTTCATCCGCACAGGGCGACAAGAACTCCGCATCGTCAACACAGAAAAAATAGTCATTCATGGAACAAGGTTAATTCCACAGCACAGCAAAAGGGGTCAAAACTATACAAAATGGCCAAAAAATTACAAGGCGCTTTGCAGCCACTGGGCGCACGCGCGCGCGCGTAACATCTTCGTATCTGGAGCGCATATGCGAGGCTGTGGGGTAAAAAACCTGCGCGCCTGCCAAACGGTGCATTTATGAAACTAGTCGGCCTCCCAACCACTAATGGATCGGCTCCCAAGTCGATTTGACACCAAATCCGAGCTCAATCTGCATGGGGAGGCTGGTCAAAGACCTAATTGTGCCCTAAAGAGCCCCTTTTCACATTCAAAAGAGGTTGCATAATAAC
>ML829875.1:24878-37307 GCA_009831015.1 Picea engelmannii | reverse complement strand
CGGAATCAAGGACGCATCTCTCCGACGGCTACGATTAGAGTGCCCAGATCAACGGCACACAGGCAATCTAGACATCCTCTGTCTTTCTACATTTAATCAATGTGGGCCCCCCTCCTTTTCATGTCATCTTGCCATCTGTTCTCCACCTGACCGTGCGATGAGGCTCGCTCCCTTTAGCCCATTCCTCATCCTCCAACATCTGTCCATCTCCCCTCTTCTGGTCCGTGTGGTCCCTTTCCCATCTCATCATCCACTCACCACCTGCCATGTGTCTTGCTCCCTTCCACGTCAGCCTCCCACTAAAAATGTGCCCATTATATCTCATCTCCTACCCCCCTCCACTTGTTTCCTTCCGCCATGTGTTTTCCATTGTAACCTCTCTCACACCTCATCACTTCATTGCCTTGCCCTCATAGTTTCAGCGCCACCACTCCCGTCATGCGCCCCATCCTTTGCGCTGGCCTCCACGCCTATTCATCAAGACATTCAGCTAATCCAGGTGGCAGCGCAAAGGGTCTTCCACATCCCAAAGGTGTCGAGTTGGCCAGGCCATCCTCAATCCCAATGAAGTAGTTATTAAGGTAGTTGGTGGTGGTTAGACATCGCCTCCACCATAATGGGAAATGTCCGACGATGAATTAAAGGTATGTCGATTCACCCACGGAACTGTCATAAGTTCAATTGCGTCTTCCATAGGTGCATGATCATTCAGAGATTGCAGCTATAGATTGTCAGCAGCCATGCAGACGCAATGTGTTTAATGCAACGTCTCGATTTTGTTGTTGTTGTTGTTCTGAGTATATGTAGGCATTTTTGCCATTTTTGTATCTATCGATGGTAGAGCAAAGCTCCCGACTGTAAAGTTTTAACAATCATTCTAGTTCTCTGGTTGTGCATCTGTATCTGAGATTTCTTGTTTTATGACAAATAGTTTTCTTACTCCATCTAAGCTTTTATCTCATACTGGGGAGTTCATGATCGACTGATTTGCATGAATTGTTGCAGTTGTTTTATGATAAAGAATTTATCATTGCATTGTTGTATTCTCTGGTTTTTTGTGTTTGAATGTAAGAGGATCTTATGTTTGGACACTTTCTTCCCCAGTCTATTAGAAACCTGATGTTTATGACAGACCCTTGCACTCTTCTCATACAAGTCTTCCCCCTGCTCACCCTTATTACAACCCATTGTTTGAAGTTTATCTAAGACCTCACTTGCCCATGCATGCCTGGCCTAGTTTCAGAGTTGAGACAATATTGTTCTAAGTTTACTTCCATTTGATCATCCCTTTATAAACAAATCGTGGCATTAAACTAATGGGTTTCGGGCTCTGCTCCTGCCGCAATCCAGGAGTGACTTCCGATGCTAACAGTAATCTAAGAGAAAATGGCCAAGGAAAAACCACCAAAAATGGGTTGTATCCCTAGTGGAGTCGCCAATTTTGTTATCGGACAAATCGGTAGGTGCAGACACTAACAGATCTCCCTAGATCCACCTGGATCTAGAACAAAACAGGAAAGGACATGACTCTTTCCCTAAGTTGTAGCCATTGAATCTACTAATAGAAAGGGATAAGTGGCATACCTTTATATCGTCCTTTATATCGTTTCCTGAGATCTCTGTTGTTCCTTCTTCCCTTCGGTGCTCTCGTGAAGTCAATTCCAAGACAACACAAACCAACCAAAGTGAATATAGCAAAGTATATTCAATGTCAACCTATGCATATGATCAAGGAGTTACGCAATAAAGTAAGAGTGACTTTATGGGAAAGGGACATGCCGCTGTATCATATTAAATGAAAGTAGAATATACAACCTGATCACCTTGATGTTGCAGGATTCCTTTTAGTGACCCTTGGTTCCAACACACACACTTGCTCTGCACTTGCATGAAGAAGATCCAATTCCTCTTGATAGACCAAATAGAGCCTTCAAGCTTCTGTCCAAGCAGGGTTCTTCACACGATTCTTTCACCAATTCTTCATTCAATCTTGCTTAACATTTTCCATGAGAAAACTTTCAATATATAGGAGAAGGATAGATGGTTACATGGATGAGGATGATCCCACCAAATCTAAGAAGTCAGTAAAATGACAACCATACGAATGGCAACTCATTTTCTAGAAGATCTCCTTCTAGAACCTTTGTGACCTCTTATTCTTTCCAAGTTTGAAAATAGGTTCGCACTCTATATATGGAGAATACTACGAGAATTTTGCACCCTAAGTGTGGGTGGACTGTGAGAATGAAGGATTCTCACACCCTAGACCATAGGCAGCCTGTGAACTCATCTTAAAAATATGTTTTTGGAAGAAGACAGGAGCCATTTTTCTCAGGAAAAAAATCCTTGTTGGGATCCTGAATATATCACTGTTGAGACATCACTAGAGTGACCAAAATCATGTGTAACACCTCCGAAGATCGAAATCCTGAGTAGCACCTACTAGTTTATCATTTGGTCATGACCCATGATCTCATGGGTTGGGGACTTAGAAAGAGGGGGCTATCACCCGAAAGTTACAGAGCCGTGCAAAGCTCAGAAGATTCATGAAATTGAAATGTTTTCTTAAATCAGATTGGTTTTGAATGTGTGGAATTTGTTAAGGAGAGATGACCTGATAAATTCTGTTTTTCTCCATGTTGTGATTGCAGAAGTTTGATGAGTGCTAGAACCAATTAGAATTTCCATGGAGTGCAAATAAATGGAAGAGAGGTAGAATGCTTCCAGTTCAGAAAATGGAAGAGAAGGAATGGACATCCACTTGGGAGTTGAAGGATCGAACTCCAATGGGCACGGAAAGGAGATAGATAAGGAAGGAAATCTGAGGAAGATCATTGAAAAATTGCAGAAAGACGCCCAAACTTGCCAAGCAGATAGCAAAAATCTCAGGAAAACTCAAGAAAAACAAGGTGAATTCAACGTAAAGTTGTTAAAGAGTTTGGAGAGAATAGAAAAGAAGTTGGATAAGGAGAGTGACTCGAGCAGAACAGGGATTCACCAAACTTCTAAGGGGCTAAGATCAAGGAGTGTTGGTAGACACCATCATCACTCCCAAAGTCACTCCAAGAGAAGGGTACACAGTAGTTCAATACCATCTCCTACCAGAAAGCACAGGAGATCTAGAGTGGATGAACTGAAGGGAAGAATGAATAATATTAAGCCTCCTACATTTGATGGAGAACATAAGAAGGAGGAAGATGTCGAAACATGGTTTCTTGGCATGAGGAAATATTTCCAACTACAGAATTATTCCTCTCATGCAGAAGGAAAAATTGCAATGTATCAAGTGAAGGGAAATGCATCCATGTGGTGGGATCATCTTG
Source organism: Picea engelmannii (assembly GCA_009831015.1). Lineage (NCBI taxonomy): Eukaryota > Viridiplantae > Streptophyta > Pinopsida > Pinales > Pinaceae > Picea > Picea engelmannii. The sequence goes on along the minus strand of ML829875.1, from coordinate 33,984 downwards.
TGCAGGTGCAACACATTAGAGAGAAAGATATCACTTGGAAATAATTCAAGAGGTATTTTGAGAAGAAATACTTGAGTAAAAGGTATTATGATATAAATATGAAAGAGTTCTTTGAACTCAAGCTGGGCAGCATGACCATTGATGAATACGAACGAATATTTTTGGAATTGTTGAAGTATGTTCTGTTAATCAAGGATGAGACTGTGAAGATTCAAAGATATCTAAGTGGATTTCCACCATCTATTGGTGACAATATTCAGTATGATGACCCAAAAACCATGGAAGAAACGATAAGGAGGGAGAATTGTTTATATGAACAACAAAAATAAAATCCTACCTTCCAAAAGGCTTGGGAAGACAAGAAGAAATTTAAGATGGATCAGAGGAAGAAGGGAACTAAGACACCCTTTTTTAGAAACAGTCCTCAGGGACAACCATATTTTAGAGAACCTAGAAAGGCAGAAATGGGTGGAAAAATGCCAAGACAAACACATATGGAGTATTAGGGTTGTAAATAAAACCATAGGTACAAATATTTCCCCCACAGAAATGATAAAGTGAGAGTTTTCCACCATTTTCAGCAAGCCGAAATAGTGGAGGACATGGGCAGTAGAATTCCAAGCATTTATGCAGCCCTGGACAACAAGCAAGCTGAATTTCAATCGCACATGATTGAAATGGAAGGTATGATTAACAACCATGCCTTTAATATTTTAATTGATTCAGGGGCTAGCCATAGTTATATAGATCCTAGATTGGCAGAAAGTTTTCATTTATCAATAAGCAAACATGAAAAATCTTGGTTAGTGAAGTTCGCTACAGGAACCAAGAGGAAAGTCACTGAGCTGGTTAAGTCTTTTCCTATGGACATGAATGGACTGAGCATGAAGGTTGAATTGAACATTCTGCCTTTAGGCTCTTATGACTGTTTAATTGGGATGAACTAGTTGGACCAGCACCATGCCATCCTGGAATGTCGTAACAAGGAATTCACTTGCCTGGATGAGGAAGGGAATCAAAAAATAGTCCAAGTAATTCCTAGAGTTGTTGCTATCAGAGAAATCTCAACAATGCAGCTGAAGAAGTTCTACAGAAAAGGTTGTCAATTATTTGCAACCCATGTGGAGGAAACACCCAAGGATAAGGTGTCAAGTATTGGATATCATGAGGTAATAAAGGAGTTTGAATATGTATTTTAGGAGGTACCGGGATTACCTCCGAAAAGAGATATTGACTTCTCTGTAAACTTGATGCCTGGAGCATCTCCAGTATCGAAATCTCCTTACATAATGAGTATGCCAGAGATTGAAGAACTACAATTGCAGCTTGAGGATGTTCTAAAGAAGGGGTACATAAACCCAAGAGTGTAACCTTGGGGTGCCCCGGTTCTATTTGTGAAGAATAAGGATGGAACGCTGCGATTGTGTATCGATTTCAGACAATTGAACAAGGCAACTGTAAAGAACAAGTATCCTCTGTCGAGGATTGACGACCTCTTCGACCAGTTGAAGGATGAAAAGATCTTTTTGAATATATACCTCAGGTCGGGATACCACTAGGTAAGGATTAAGGATGAAGACATTAGTAATACCACCTTTAGAACAAGGTATGGTCATTATGAGTTCACAGTGGTGCCGTTTGGGATGTCAAACACACCTGCTATTTTTATGTGCTTGATGAATGGTGTGTTTAGGGACTATCTAGACAAGTTCATCATAGTCTTACTGGATGACATTCTGGTGTATTCAAAGCCATAGGAAGAGCATGAAAAATATCTTAGGATGGTGTTGCAGGTGATAGGAGAGAACCAACTGTATGCCAAGATGCAAAAGTGTTTGTTTTATCAAGAGAAGATCCATTACTTGGGGCATATTATTTCGAAAGATGGGATAGCGGTAGACCCTGAAAAGATTGAGGCCATCAGAGAATGGTCAGCGTCAAAGAATGTGATAGAAGTTATATCCTTTATGGGTCTAGATGGTTATTACATAAGGTTCATCACAGCGTTCTCGAGGTTAGCTCACCCTATCACTTTCTTGCAAAGGAAGGAGAAGAAGTCTCAGTAGATAAAAGATTGTGAGAAAAGCTTTGAATGATTGAAGCAACTGTTAACCAGTGCTCCAATTCTAAGGATCATAGATCCAAATGAATATTTTGTGGTATGCACCGATGCATTCAAAGAAGGACTGGAAGGACTCCTCAGTCAGAATGGATTTGTAATTTTTTATGAATCCAGAAAGTTGAAAGAGCATGAAAGGAAATACGCAACTCATGATTTGGATTTAGCAGCCATCGTTCATGCTCTAAGGAAATGGAGACATTACCTCATGGGAAGGAGGTTTGAATTGAGAATAGACCATAATGGTCTGAAGTATTTTTTTGATCAACCAACCTTGAACGCTAGGCAGAGTAGGTGGTTGGAATTTCTCTGTGAATACGATTTCGATATCAAGCATATAAAAGGGAAGGAGAATAAAGCGGTTGATGCACTCAGTAGGAGAGTACATGAATTACATGCTACAACCATTATCATGTATCAAACCGATGTAAAGAGAATAGTTTTGGAAGATGCAAGCGCAGACTTGTAGTATCGGGAATTGGTAGTGAAGCTACAACAATATAAGACGCCGCAAGGAATGGAAGATTATAAGTTAGAGACTAATGGAATATTTCTGTAGAAGAACAGAGTTTATGTACCTAATGTCCAAGGTTTGAAACTTGCGATTCTGAGAGAAATGCATAACGTGCCTTATGTTGGGCACCCTGGATATCAGAAGACTATGGCAGCAGTCAAGATCCATTACTTTTGGCTAGGTATAAACAAAGAGACTATAGAATACATCGCTATATGTATGGAATTCCAAAAGGTTAAAGCTAAGAATAGGAACCCATCATGATTATTGCAACCTTTACCCATTCGTGAGTGGAAGTGGGAAATTGTGACAATGGATTTCATCATAGGATTGCCCAGAACATGCAAGCAGCATGATTCAATTATGGTAGTGGTGGACAAGCTTACAAAAGCTGCCCATTTCATTCCATTAAAGGATACTCACAAGGCAATGGAGGTTGCTGATATTTTTATGAAGGAAGTGGCACGATTGCATGGAATTCCCAAGACAATTATGTTTGACAGAAACCCAAAATTTACCTCAAATTTTTGGAAAGGGTTATTCAAGGGATTCAGAACAAATCTGAATTTTAGTATAGCCTATCATCCTGAGTCAGATGGGCAGACAGAGTGGGTGAATCGATTGATAGAAGACATATTGAGGATGTATGTGATGGATGAACCATCAAAATGGGAAAACCACCTACACTTGGTATAATTCACCTACAACAATGGGTATCAAGCATCATTGAATATGAGCCCATTCAAAGCACTTTATGGTAGAAAGTGAAATACTCTAGTAAGATGGGATAACCCAACTGATAGAGCGGTAGTTGGGCCAGAGTTGCTCAAGGAAATGGAAGAGCAAATGCTGAAAATTAAGAAAATTTTGAAAGCTGCCCAAGACATGCAGAAAAGTTATGCTGATAAAAACAGAACCCACAGACAATTTAAAGTGGGAGATCATGTTTTTCTAAAAGTAAAAACCAATAGAAGTTCCCTGAGGCTGGGAAACTGTTCCAAGTTGGTAGCCAGATTTTGTGGTCCATTTGAAATCCTAGAAAGGATTGGGCCAATTGCATATATGCTTGCATTACCTGCATCCATGACTGTACATAATGTGTTTCATGTTTTGTTACTTAAGAAACATATACCTAATCCTAATAATGTGATTGACTGGAAGGTGATCCAGGTGGAACAAGAAGGTGTCCTGCAAGTGCATCCTGTGTGCATATTGGACCAGAAAAGAAAACATCTCCGGAATCAAGACATAGGACTTGTAAAGGTCCAGTGGACCTGGTACGGTCCTGAGGACAAGAAATGGAAGCATGAAGATGCTATGCAGGCATAATACCCACATCTTTTTGAAGATTTTTGAAATCTTGTTGATGTTGTGTGAAAGTTGCATTGAGGATAGTGAAAAAATAAGGGGAGGGGATTGTAATACCTCGAGGATGTTCCCTAATTGAATTATGAATTGTAATTATGTTTTTTAGGTTGGTGATCCAATTTTATATAAGATGGTGGACTTATGTGTTTATTAGGCTAGAGAGACTAAGTGTTGAAGGCCAAGAGCCTGGTTTTTGTACATGTAATGATGCACATTATTAATATAAAAACATTTATGCATGTAGATTGACCACGATGAATGAGTGATGGGGGAATAATATTCCACAAAGTCTGGGTAAGGGAGAAGGGGCTGAAAGGTTGGGAGAAGGGCTAATCTTAAGATCTTAAGACCTTGGGGATAATAATTAAATATTATTCCAAACCTATGTAAATGTTTATGTTTTATCCTAAGTTCCTGGTTGGGGGAACATGTGAAAAATGGGGAGCATGTAGCCCCAGGGAGATAGGTGTCGACCTGGGCTCATGTAGTTAAAACCAGAGAAGGAAGTTGTGTTGGGGGTTCGACCTCCCATTTTTCCATCCTCCATCTAAACTCGCGGGTGTCCATGATCGACCTATGTTTCGGTGTTTGTTCTAGGGAATTCTTACCTGAATTATTAAGTATCTGCATGGGATCTCTGTACACTGTCATGCATACCCTAAAATAGAACCATGAACCTGTCCAGTGTTGTATGGTTGAGAAACCCAAAATTTCCCGATTTGTGTTGTGTTATCCCAATGGGCTACTATGGTCATGCAGTTCTTGACCATGTGAGATTGTTTCCATTGATTATGCATTGTTGAGACTTGTCATTGTGTCCTCACTGTGTTGGAATTGGTTGAAAGAACAAGTTTCCAAGCCTGTGAGCAACTCTCTCCAGGTGAGAGAGTGCACGGAGGAAGTGAGAACTCCTGGAAGGGGTCCTGTAGCTTCCACATAGCTCATAGACTTCCGGTTTGGTCTGTTGTTGAATCCCAAGGCAAGGGAGGTTTAGTAGCTGAAGGACTGTCTGGGTGACAGTGAAGGTGTATACTCCTGGGGTGGGATAGACATGTGGGGAATGAGGGTCTGTGAGCAGTGGGTGTAAGTGACTCCTAGGAGAGAATCCTTCCCTTGTAACTGTGTGTCTTCTGTTGACCTTGCCTAGCCTAGGATTCCCTACCCAATGGAGATTAGTCCTAGCTCGGGGGTGACCTACTGCTAAGAGTGATGAGAAACACGGTCTAAGGATGGGAGGTTCATGGAAGGTCTACATGCAGTTGGTGGAATTACTATAGTTTCAAAGATAAGTATCAGTTTGTGCTTAATATTATGTTTTGCATGCCTATGATTCTTATATGTTATCCTATATTTTATTGCGCATATGAATTATTGTTACTGTCCTTAATGATGTATATTAGCATTAATCATGTGCTTACTCTATATTGTTTAGAACAATCTGTTAATTAGATTTAATATGCATGTTATATATATTAAGTATGAGAATGTTCTGCGTAGTAGCGTTGCCCAACAAGTGGGTTGATGGTCGGGGATGTTACATTTATGATTGCATTCAATATATCATGATCATATAACGAAAATAAATACCATTCAACAATATCACATCAGATACAGAGTACACTGGAATTTACGTGGAAACCCAAATGAGAGAAAACCACGGAATGCTTTCTTAAATTTATCAAGAATACATTCATAGGAAGCACCAACTCTCTGATTTCAACCAGAAAGAGGCTATGACCCCCAGTGAGGAAGCACCAACTCACTGATGATCAACCAATCATCCAACCTGTCACTGTCTTTGTCACTGATATACCATCATTAACTAACTATAACCAAATCCACTCACATGGATACCAAAACATCACCAAACCATATACATCAACCATCAACCAGAACATGTACCATACATGTACATTAACCTGTACCATACCATGAATCAACCATGTAACTCATACATGTACCAAGAATATGCCTCACACCATGCACCAAATATGTGCCTCAAACATATACCAATGCCTCGACAAGGTACCAAAGGCATGACCATCACATCATCAACATGTAACCAATATGTACATCAAACCATGTGCCTCAAGTGTGTTCCAACATCCATAAACCATGTACCAAGATATACCATCAAACATGTTCCATATCACTCATATATCCCTTTCTTTATAGGCACCAACCTGAAGGAAGAACCAACTCCCTAAGTTCTCTGGCACCAACCGAAAGGAGGCTACAACATCCTTTCCTTTCCCCATCCTACTTCCCTGAAATATAAGTGTAGACTCGTTGTCACTACCATTGATACTATCACTTCCAATGTCACCAATATATCAACTAACTTGTCACTATCTACATCAACCAACTTGTCACTGTCACGGTCACATCAACCTATGACTATCACTATCACATCAACCTGCCACTAATGATCAACCAATCATCCAACCTATCATTGTCTTCATCAATGATACACCATCATCATCCAACTATAACCAAATCCACTCACATGGATACCAAAACCATCACCAAACCATGTACATCAACCATCAACCAGAACTTGTACCATACATGTACATCAACCATGTGCATCAACCTCTACCATGCCATGCATCAACTAGGTACCTCAACCATGTACCTCATACATGTACCAAGAATATACCTCACACTATGCACCAACGATGTGCCTCAAACATATATCAATGCCTTGACAAGGTACCAAAGGCATGACCATCACATCATCAACATGTAACCAAGATGTACCTCAAACCATGTGCCTCAAACATGTTCCAAAATCCATAAACCATATCCCAAGAGATACCATCAAACATGTTCCATATCACTCATATACCATACAACACACCATATTCCAAATATCCAAGATGTGCCTCTAACAATGTATCATACCATCACCAAGGTGAACCATTCACAATCACTACCATGACATGCCTCAAGCATGTACCATAACATAATAAGAATAAGATTAAAAAATAACACATAAGAATACCTATGATCCTATAGCTGATCTGATGCACAAGATTATAAACCTATAGCTTTTCCTCAACTTCAACAGCAAGAGAATAACATATTCGTCAAACTTTACCGTAGTCTCATGGGACTAGTTTTGGATTATTCACAAACTCTAACTGTCAACAAGCATAAATATGTACCTATAATGAATAAAATTCTGCAGTTTAACCACATATACTCTGATATCTTTCTTCCATCTCCTCAAAATTTTAGGGTCTGAAACTTCTCAGAATAGAAGTTGTAGTGAAAATGGAAAACCTTCTTGAATTTTATCCTATTCTCGAGAGAGAACTTGTAAAACATTCCCTTCACTCAATATTTGATATCTAATTCTAAAAATAGTGCACAAGATACTACAAATTGTTATATTTCCGCTTCATTTGGTCTCACAGAATTGGGATCCTCTATGAAGAAGTTATGACTATTTTACCTGGAACACCTGTTTGAGACTAGTTTCAGGACTAGACAAAAACCCCATCTTCCACAGAGTGTATCTCCAAACATAAAATGACCCAGATGCTGAAGTTTTTACGGAAGGTACCTTGATATGTCTTTTCAACAACCTCTAATTTTAATTATCTGATGCATTCTAGATAAAAAAATTATAGCTAAAATGGTAATATGACCTTTAAATAACATACCTTAGAACACATCATCACAAAATTTCATCCTTCCTTGGAATTTCTCCCTTATTCACTTCATCTTCCCTCTAAATTCACCTCAAATATCCTTGGTTATGTCAGATAAGAATCACTTACTCACATAGAAGATATTCAATAGAATGTTTGTGTGAATGTACTTATGAGTGAATTATTGAGGTGTATATATACTTTTTCTAAGTAACTTCTTTCCTTAACTTTAGATTTTATTGAAATTTCTTGTTACAACCACTTTACCCTTTCATTAATGATATGCAACCAATTAGGGGCTTCATTAATGAAAGCTCACTCACAAGGAAGCCAACATTGTTGATCTTTATATGATAGAAATTGCTATATTACATGGCACGCCTAAGAAAATTGTGTCTGACAAAGATCCAAGTTTACATCAATGTTTTTTTAATAGAAACTGGGAGATTTTTTTGAAATCGTAAAGGAGTTACAAAATCTTGGAAAATTTGAGCCAACCGGAGGCCTCGAATAGAAAACTACTACATACTACTAATGACTTTTTCAAATGCTCAAATTAAATCTTCACATAGAACAACCTTACTGAATACACTCGAAAAAATACTCGAAGGATAAACGTGAAGAGGCATTGCATATAAATAAACTTGTTGGGGAAGATCTCACCTTTTTACCTAACTTGTGGGATTGATTTCGTTTTACCATTGGTTGTGATGTTACAGGTTTTTTCTTCTTCTTTTTCACTACCATCCAAACTTCATTTGCATATGTTGGATCATTTATAATGTCTATGAATCCTAGATGTTCTTGATCTGAATCTTCTTGTTTTTCTTAATCCAAAACCTCATAAACATCAACGTGATCTTCTTAGCATGTCGATGGTTGAGGGGATTGTTTCTAAGTTTTAAGCTATTATTAGGTTTCTTTTCAATTTACTAGATAACAATAGCATAGGTAGGATCACTGAGAGAATTACAATCACAAGATACACAACATTTATCCTAGGAAACCCTCATGGGAGATAAAACCCAACAAAACTTCCTTAATATAGATAGCCAATACAATTCCAAGACAATAAACCAAAACACTAGAGAATATCTAACACTGAGAAATGAGCCTCTCTCTTCCATCTTCTCCCAACTACAGCTACCAAACTTGCACACTTGTTTAGCGAATGAGTGAGTGAGATAATGAGGCACTAGCCTCCTTTATTTATACCATCTAGTAGGTGTTGTAAAGGTGTCTCTTCACTGGGCAAGGTCGACTTGTCTTCTTAGTGGTTAAAACCACTTTAATTAGGCCTGGGGGCCGACTTCTTAATTTGCATAATACAATTAGGGTTTGACAATCCGCAAAAGGGGATTTGGTCAATTACAATGCCCAACATGATCAATCCACAAAAGGGGATTGATATAATGAATAATGACTCAATAATAAATAGAATACTCTTTG
>ML829875.1:0-11019 GCA_009831015.1 Picea engelmannii | reverse complement strand
TGTGTTATATCCCCCCTATACAAGAAATATCGCTAAGATTTGGCTCCATGGGGGATAGAGTCGTCCTTGTGATGCTCTAAGAACTCTTTTGCAGACTTAGTGCCTTTGCTGTTGGTCTATGGAGTCATTTATTAGTCCGGAAAACAAAATAAAAATCAAAAACAATATTTACAAAACAAAAATGGAACGAGCCGACTGTGGCTCACAGAAAGCACTTTTTTAAGAAATGCCCATTAACTGGGCCACTGAGAAACTCATTGCCTTCCAAATCCTGCAACCTGTAAGTGTTGTTAGAAAATGCTTCAAGTATTTTGAAAGGCCCGAACAAGAGGGCATAAAATTTACTGTGTTTTCCCTTTTCCTGTCTGGGTGCATCCCACTTGAGAACCAGGTCGCCTTGCTCAAACTCTTTCTTCTTTCTTTTCCTGTCAAAGGCCTGTTTGATCTTCTGCTGTCGGTTGTAAGCTCTGTCCAGGACCTGTTCTCTGATCTGTTGCACCTCCACCATCTGATGAATTCTTCTGAGAACATGGTTAGGTTCCCCCTCATAGTCTTGAAGGAGATTTGCTACAGGCAAGGCAAGCTGAGTGGGGAAGATGGCCTCAATCCCATAAACAAGCTGGAAGGGTGAGAGGCCCAGGGATTTCTTTATCGTTACTCGATCGACCCAAAGTGCGAATTTGAGCTTTGAGTCCCAGGCCCGTTTATTATCCTCTAATAGCTTTTTGATAAGCTTAATTAATCTTTTATTAGAGGACTCTGCCAGTCCGTTTCCCTGAGGATAGTAGGGAGTGGAATGAATCAGTGAAATCCCAAATTGGTCACAAAATTTGATCAGAGGCTCGGACCGAAATGGGGAAGCATTTTTAGTGACAATTTTGCTAGGGCAGCCAAACCTAGCTATGATGTCTTCCAGGAAGCTGATGATGAATTTATGAGAAGTGCTTTTGGTAGGGACAGCTTCTATCCATTTAGTGAAGTAGTCGGTTGCTGTCAAAATCCATCGGTGCTCACCACTTGAGGGGGGATGAATTTACCCGATGAAGTCCAATCCCCACTGCTGAAAGGGTGCTGAGACCACCATAGGTTTCAATGGCAGGGATTTGAGCTGTTGCTTCCCTGAGAATTTCTGACATTTGATGCAAGCTCTAATTTCCCTGCAGACATCAGGAAACAAGGTGGGCCAGTAGTACCCAGCTCGGAGGATCTTGTGAGCTGTGGTCTTCCAAAAATAATGGCCTCCACAGAGACCGCTATGGAAATCATTCATAACCTTTTGGGCCTACTGTGGGTCCAGGCAGAATAGCAATACCCCCTGGGGGTCTTTCCAATACAAATCTTGGCCAATAAGGCAATACCTGACAGCTTTGAGCTTTAAAGCTCTAGCTTTACCCTTTTCCATCCCATCGGGTGGTCTCAACTCCTGCAGGAAATACAAGATGTCTTTGTACCAGGGGCATGCTGATAGTGGGACATTGCCTTGGGAACCCTTGTTGGATGATTCAGTTTGCTCATTAATAAAATTTATTTCCAAGGCCTTATAATTGGATTCGTCCAAGAGCTTGGCCAAACCCTGCCCCTTGATTAACTTGGTGGGCTTAATCTCCAGGTCAAATTCTAGGATCTTGGCGATCCACTTACTTCTTTTTCCATCTATGTCGTGCTGTATAAGAATGTCCTTCACGGAGGTTGAAGGGACATATGCAATGATCTTTGAATGTAAGACATGGACCCTGAAAGCTTTGAGAGCTTTCACCAAGGCATAAGCCTGCTTCTCCATGATCTCGTATCGGAGCTCTGAATCTCTCAGCGCCTTACTAAAGAAGGCAATAGGCTGCTCTCGCCCCTGATCGTTTTTCTGCAACAGAACCGCTGCCACTGTGTCAAAGGAAGCAAAATAAAATATCATAAAATCTTTAGAATAATCTGGACTGACTAGTACAGGAGCCTCGGTCAATGCTTTCTTTATTTGGTCAAAAGACTTCCTGGGTTCAGCAGTCCATTTTATTTCATGGCACTTCCTGAGCATGGTTGTGATATGTTTTACTAATTCACCAAAATTTGAGACGAACCTCCTCAGGAAATTAATTCTTCCCAAAAACGCTTGGACCTTCTTTTTAGATCTGGGAAGTGACAGGGCCTGGATTGCTTCCACCCTGTCAGGATCAATCCTTACTCCTTCTGTCGAGACTATATGGCCTAACAGCTTCCCTTCTTGCATAGCAAATAATGATTTCTTGGGATTCAGGGAAAGGCCAAACCTGCGACACTTCAAGAAAACCTTCCTCAAGTGGCAGTGGTGCTCTGTGTCAGTCTTGGAGAAGACTGTTATGTCATCTAGGTATATCACCACAAACTCATCTTTCTCCCTGATGAAGGCTATGTCCATGGCTCGCTGAAACGTTTCCCCTGCATTCATCAACCCGAAAGGCATCTTGGCATACATGAATGTCCCCCAAGGAGTTGTGAAGGCTGTCTTTTCTCTGTCTTCAGGCATGACTGATATCTGATTATAACTAGAAAAGCCATCAATCATAGATATCCTTGATGCACCAGTGACCTTCTGCAATATATGTTCCATGTTGGGCAAGGGGTAATTGTCCTTCCTTGAACTCCTGTTCAGGTTCCTGAAATCGACACAGAGTCTGATTTATCCGCTCTTCTTTCTTATTGGGACCAAATTGGCTACCCAGCTAGAGTATCTCAAGGGGACTATGATTTGGGCATCCAACATCTTTTTCACTTCCCTCTCCATGACAGGTAGCAGCGTCGGATTTATCTGTCTCATCTTCTACTTAAACGGCCTAGCCTCCTCTTTCAGTGGGATCTTGTGCTCAATGACTGACGTGTCGTATGTCTTGAGATCTTTCTAGGTCCACGTGAACACGTCAGTGAACTCCCTCAGCAACTTAGTATAAACGATCCTCTTCTCCTCGGTCAGGTTCTTCGACAATTTGACCAACTTGGGCTCCTCCGATGTGCCTATGTTGCATTCAGCCGTATCAGCATCATCACCTGAAATCCTGCCCTTTACTGCCACATCATTCCCATCAAACAATCTTTCTAATGGGATCAGACCTCTTGGTATATGATTGCTCGGCAGTTGAATAATCTGATGGTCAACCACTTTACTCAACAACTCCCCAGGGTGGCGGTCAGGTTCCTCGTCAGGGTCCTTGTCTATGTGCGATGCAGAGAAATCGTCGATGGATTGGAGGAATTTCTCTATTTCTTGATCATCTTCAAATACCTTCCAATGTCTGACATTGTTCGGTACAGAGGGCCTGTATCTTATTTCCACCTCTGATTTGTCAGTGGGCAGCGCAGGAGCTTCGAAAAAACTAGCTGAGAAGGCTTGAAAATCAGCTGAAGCGTTTTCTTCCCTTGGGATGAAGGAGATGTTAAAAGCCAAGAAGAAACTGTCGACAAGGTCCCATACCTCGTTCCGGTAATTCTTGAGGCAAGGGTGCTTGGTCTGATAGACATTTTTGACCTGTTAGACAATTAATTCTGCATCCCCGAACACAACCACCTCCCTGATTCCCATTTCTTTTGCAGCCCTTAATCCCAGAACTAGAGCTTCATATTCTGCCACATTGTTGGTAACTTCAAATTCCAGCTTGTATGACAGTGATATGATTTCCTGAGAAGGAGATTTGAATACTACCCCGACACGTGCACCTATACTAGAAGAGGCTCCATCAAAGAACATCTTCCAAAAAGAGGTGGTTGGAGGAGGCATCCCCTGATCAAGACTGAGTTGCTTCCTGATCTGTAAAGGGGTCTCAGGTTCATCAGTGAACTGCAATAGGCTAGATCCTAAGTCAATGTCTAAGGCATAGATGGGATGATTAGTAGGGTTTGCTTCATCACTGACAATGTAGGCTAGCTGGGCTTCTTTGTACAGTCTCCTGTGTTCTCCCCCAAAGACTGGAATGGTGGCATACGTGAGATCCATCTGTAAGGTTCCCCCCAGCCTCTTAATCCAAGATCTTGACAACAGCATGCCAAACTTGGGGGGAACATCAACTACCACTATGTCCATGATCATACTTTTCATGGGTATCTGAAACAGGGAAACTACCAGGTCCTTGATGACTCCCAAACATTGTACCCTCCTGGAGTCAAAAGAATAGAGGTCATGATAGGCTCTGGTGACTTCTAATCCTAGCTCTTCCATGATGGCTTTAGGCATGAGGTTGTGGGAAGCCCCTGAATCCATTAAGAAATTATGCAGCACTTTGTCATGTATGTTTAGGGAGGTGTAGAAGGGAGGGGATGAATCATCTCTGTCTTCTACCATGGGACCTAGGACTACTGCAGGCCTTTCATCTTGGAGGCTTATGAAGTCTATGGCAGGGCTAGAGGCTTCAAATTTCAACAGGTCGGAAAAGCATTTTTTGAATTCCCCATGTTTAATTAATTTAGTGAGGGGCACAGGGATTCTGATCTTTTGAATTTCATGCTCGAAATTAAAAGAAGATGTAAGCTTTGGAATTTCTCTGATCTCAGGAGCATGATTTTGGATAATAGGGGAGAGAGGTTGAGCCTTCTTACCTCTGTGGTTGTCTGCTACCTCTTCAGCAGCTTTCTCCATTCTATTGGATGACTCGGGGACATCAGGTACTGCTCTCTGCTTGTCTGATCTCAGGTTATACCTGCGTTGGCCACCACCAGCTTTGTCCCCCTTGCTCAGCTCATTTAGCTGACTGTTCATGAGGGATTCCTCATATGTTGATTTAGTTAGGTGGGGGAAAAGAGGAGTGACTTCTACAGAGAGGATTTTAGGCTCAGGCTCATCTGTTTCTGCTTCCTCTTCATTAGCTACAAAATTGTTCTGGAAGGGAGCCTGAATCCTTTGGTCATCTCTATCTCTTTCCTTTTCTTTGTGCATAGTTGGAGGAGAAAAATTGTTTGGCCTCCTAAAACCTCCTCTGTTCTCGGTGTTCTGGGGGCCTTTATTCATTTGTTTCCTTTCCATCTTTATTCTCTCCATCTCTTCTTTCAGAACGTTCACCAGCTGGGTCAGCTCGTTTACTTGAGGGTGGGACAATGATGGGCCAAGGATGGTGGAGTCAGAAGTCGAGGCTTCTGATTTTCCTTTTCTTCTATCTGTGTTGGCCTTGCTCCTCAGTCTGTCTGCTACTAATATATTAGATTCCACCTCTACAGCTGCATCTTGCATCTGAGCTAAAGAGGTGGCTCTTCTTTCTCTTAATACGAGACAGAAATCGGGATCAAACGCACTAGCATATGAAATTTGAGCAGATGCTTCTGAAGGCTTTATCTCTGCAGGAATTTTGTTATACATCTTATTGAATCTTTTGGAGAAGTTAGAGACAGACTCTCCTTCCTGCTTCTTCAGGGACCCGAACTCATTCATTTAGTATATATAATCTTTTCTATCCCCCCACTGTCTCAGGAAAACATTATCCAGAGCCTCAATACCAGCAATAGATCCAGGGGCCAGTCCCCTGAACCACTTCCTAACTTCACCATCTAGGCTCTGGACGAAGACTCTCATCCAGAAATCTTCATTATCAATATTCAGTTTGTCAGCATAGCTGTAAAAGGTAGCCAGGTGCTCTTCAGCAGTAACATCTCCCTCACCACTGAACTTAGGCATGTATTTCAAATAGTCTCCAGCAGGGAGAGGGTTCATGGGATGAGGCAGGACCAAAGGAGCATATCTAGCAGCGACTATAGCATCCATCCTGTTCTGTGGGGGATTAGCACCAGCCATATGGATGTTGAGTGGAGGAGAACTCGGAGGAGAAGGAGTGTGAACGGGTGAGGTAGGGAACGGGGTTCTCACAGGAGAGAACGGGGAAAACAGAGAAAGGTCTAAAGAACCAGAATATGCAGGTGCTTTTCTCTGTGCAACAACAGTAATCAAAGGAGGGGTGGTAAAACCTCCTGAGGGGGGAGTGACAAGGATATCTTCCTCTGATACTAGACCAAGAGGAGAAAACTCAGCAGGAACACTCCCGAAGTTCAGAAAATGGGAAACCTCATAGGAAGTATGACTAGGAAGCTGAAAGTCAGAAAATGGAGTTTTCACAGAAGGGGATGGCGTAATACCTTTTTCGGCGACTGAAACTCCTTTTGCAGAGCTCTTTCCCTTTCTGCGTACTGCTTCCAAGTATTCCTCTGGTGTGGCTAAAGGCAGGTGTGGGTTAGATCTCGTGTGTCTACCTCTCGAAGCCACAGATGATAGAACAGGTTCTCCCCAGCGGAGTTGTCACAATGGAGTCGCTAGGTGCACAGTAGCAATCTTCAAGTTCTGATATCAGATGCACCTTCAAAAATCAGTTAGTATTTGTCATTCAATCCCAGGGAATATATTCAACATCATCCCCGACAACGGTGCCAAAAATGTTGGCTTTTGGAGGTCACTCCTGGATTGCTAGCACGAGCAGAGCCCGAAGCCCATCAGTTTAATGTCACGATTTGTTTAAAGGGTGATCAAATGGAGGAAAACTCAAAATAGCATCGCATCAACTCAGAAACTAGACCAGGCATGCATGAAAGAGTGAGGTCTTGATAAACTCCAAGCAGTGAGTCATAGTAAAGGGTGAGTAGGTGGAAGACTTATGCAAGAAGGGTGCAAGGTCTATCACAGACATCCGGTTCGGGACAGACTGAAGAAGAATGCATTCGAACGCAAAATCCTTTTACATTCAAACACAAATACCAGAGGGTACGACAACGTCACAACAAATCCTTTATTGCAACAAGCTGTTCTACTGTGAATCCTCAAGCAAAAGATGAAACAAATATGGAAAAGAAGGGAAATTGTTTGTTATAAACCAAGAAGTCTCAAACACAGAGGCATAACCAGGAAATCAGAGTATCGCTGAAACTTTACAGTCGGGAGGTTAGCTCTACCATCGATAGATACAAAAATGGAAAAAATGCCTACATATACTCAAAATAACATAGCAGTGGAACCAAGAAACTGCATTGAAATCTTTGCGTCTGCATGGCTCCTGACACCCTGCAGCCGCAATCTTTGAATAATCGTGCAACTTGTGGCAGACGCGATAGATCTTCTGACAGCTACATCGGCGAATCAACGTGCCTTTAATTCGTTGCAGGACGTCCCCATTATGGCAGAGACGATGTCTAACTACCACCAACCACTTCAATAACTTCTTCTTGGGATTGATAATGGCCCAGCCAACTCAGCACTTCGAGATCTGGATGACTTCTCGCGCTGCCACCTGGAATAACTAAATATCTTGAGGAACAGATATGGAGGCCAGTGTGGAGGAATGGTGTATGGTAGGAGTGGCGAGAAGTGAGAGTGATGATAGAGGGGAGTGACAGAGGATGATCCATGGCGGAAGACACCCAGGTAGATGGGGAGAAGACGGGATGAACAAACTCGCCTTCGGGTGGGAAACCGATGTGGAAAGGAACGGGATGTGTGGTAGGAAATGAGCGGATGGTGGGAGGAAAGGAGAGCCACGCGGACCAAAGAGGAGATGTGAATGGATGACACACGGTGGTAAGGGAAAGGTGGATAGAAAGATGACATGGCAGGAGGCGCGCCCATGCAGATTAAAGACAGGGCAGCTGAGAAGGTCGGGGCAGTGCTCGTGCCGTTGATCTGGGCTCCTCGATCGTGGCTGTCGGAAACTGCATCTATGATTTCGGACCCCCCCCCTCCGCTTAAAGGTAGAAAGGCAGGGGGGGGGGGTTTGAATGGTCTTCACCACCGTTGATCCAGGCGCGCTCACCTGGACCATTGGNCGGGGCAGTGCTCGTGCCGTTGATCTGGGCTCCTCGATCGTGGCTGTCGGAAACTGCATCTATGATTTCGGACCCCCCCCCTCCGCTTAAAGGTAGAAAGGCAGGGGGGGTCTGGAATTTGCTGTACGCCGTCGATCTGGGAGCGCAAATCTGGACCGCTAGGTCTTTCTTGCTGCTTATCACGGGCGCATTATTGCTCGAAACTTTGGACAAGTGGGTTTTTACCACTTCTTTTGTGTTATATCCCCCCTATACAAGAAATATCGCTAACAAAATTGATGAAAAGTTTATCAGTCTTGCTATGGGTTTGCCTGCCACTGGACAACGATGGTCCAAGAATTGCAAAGTAGAGGAGGTCCCTTGGACACTGCTCTTCCAGTCGCGTAAAGTTATCTCCTGTGATAAAGGTTTGCCCGTGACCATTCTTAAATAGCGTTGGCATGATTGATTAATGATAATCAAATAGTTTATCACCTGCGAAGGTCGGTACGGGTTTGTTTTCTTACACCACCTTCATTTTCTTATGGTTTTTATGGGTTATCAGCTCAATATTCCTTATTATTTGCATAGAAGTCTGTTTAAAATGTCAAAGAAGTACAAAAGGAACCAGGCCGATAGTAGCCTTTTTCATTACGGGCTGGTTAAGATTATCGTTGCTTGTCATCTAAGTCTACACGGAGAATGTTGGAGCGATTTCATTGCTCGGAATGATTTTGAGGATTCGAACCCCACACAGGTTGACAAACCTGTGGTGAGCGAGGACAAGGTTGTACCCCGAGTACCCTACAACATCCTGCTACCTAAACCCTTGGTCGACTCACCTATTGACCTATCCCACTCTGTGACTAAGGGTGTTGAGACTGTTAATCCTATAAGCAAAAATCCTAAGGTGAAACCCACAGTAAACGCCAAAGGAAAAAAGAATGCCCGTTTGATTTCATAAATGGCAAGAAATAAGCCAAAACCTCCTGTCGATCCAATCCCTATCATGTTGAGTGAGGAATCCAATTCAGAAGTGGAGCGTTTCTTGGCTAGAGAGTACCCCTATTCGAAAGGTTTGTGTGTCGAACCCTCGTATGAATTTGTTTCAAACCTACCCCCTTGCCTACAGAACGACCCTAACTACCCAGGCATTAAGCTGCCTTGTGAAGCCCCCGGTCATTCATCCAAACCCTCTCCTGCTTTGTCAAAACCTATAGTGCCACCCTGTGATCAATGCAGCTCGTGGTTAGAGAGATATTATCTTGATGTTCCAATTCGACAGTCAAGAATTCACTCTTTGGAGGACCAAGTTGCACTGCTTACTAGTCAAAAGGTTAAGGTACAAGCTGCTGATAAAAAACAAAGGACGACAGGCTCCATCTTGTTTAAAAATGTGGAATCAGCTACAGCTGTCGTGAATTCTAAGTTGGCATAATTTGAGCAGCCTCACACAAGTATATTTTATCACTTGTTTATATAACAAATTCGAATTCGGTTTTGGATAGTTCTATTTACAGCATTGATTGGCTCTGTCACATTGTATGCATTCTATACATAGCTATGCTTTGACTAAATGGAAGTTCATTTTTCCCAGTTTAGCTTCGATTGGATTTTCATCAATTTGATTGATCTTGGTGTGGATTCGATTTGTTTGATTTAGCTAAAATGGATGCTCTGCTGTCAATTGAAGTCGTTTGTATCTATTCTAGACAGGAGTTGTTTCTCATATTCAATTTTGAACACAATCACATTTCGTTTGGATTTCGTTATAATGTATACGCTATGATTGATAATAATTTTGATATGGTTAATTGTTATGGTTTTATGTCCGATACGACTTTCGACCAACAGGAATACAATTCAGATCATTTCCAATGTAACTCTGTACAAACGCACTCAAATCATGGATAGATTCAATTCATAACGATTATGCTAAAACCCTGCCGGTTAATTCATATTGGTTTACTGTTAGGTCGACTCTGTTATCAGTTGGATTCGTATTTGCGATGGATACTCTGTTTAAATTTGATTTGTAAAATGAGATTGGTTATAGTCAGATTCACAATTTGTTTCTATGTTAAACTCGGTCATGATTCGTTTGAAATAAATGATTTCGTTCAAAACCAATCGAGTTCATTTTCCCATTTTACAATAATCAATTATCACTTATGTTGATTCTATTATGACTGTAATCAAAGTCAAATCCATCTGGTTATGATTCTCGCACATGTTTTAACTAATCTACCTGTGACATGAATCGTTTGATGTCACGACAGTTATAACAATTTTAAAACGATTCTATTTTGATTTGATCGTATCTCCTGTTTTGGAAAAACACAACATTTGCATGAGATTTGTTTGATTGCATTACTTTTCGAATTGGATATGAAACAATCTTGTTACTATTTGACCCGATTTTATGGTAACAGTAAAACAAAGTATTCCCACCCCTATTTTTGATTGAATCACTTTTGATTATGTTTAATGTCGAAAGATAAAATCATTTGAATCTTGAGTGATTTGTTTTAGATGATCATTGGAAGAAAATTGGTTTTAATTCTTTTAAAAGATTTGATTTGATTTCGATTATGATCCTGTATGTTATTTTAGACTAGCTACAGAATCAGATGATTCTGTAGCTAAGTCTGTAGAATTAAATTTTTATTGTTTTGCTAATAAAATATCTTTCTAACTTGTTATTTTTGGTCTATTGCAGATGAATTCGAAATTGTATTGGATCTGATGAGCAGTTAGAGGATATTTGAAATATTTTACTTGTATTTTGATTTCCTAGTTTAGTTGATTTTGGGGATATTTTCCCAGATTATGTAAACAGTTTGATACTATCCACAGGGATGTTTTTACCCTGTGGAAAGACTTATATATACTTATTATTTTTGTAATAATATCATCCTCATTCATGGGAGAACAAGGATATGGAATTTTAATACAAACTGAGGCAGAATTTGGTGTTTTGTTACAACTTTAGCTTCTCATGATATCAATATTTTGTTTCATGTTATGTGTATCTATTTGTATTTGGTTAACGACTACTTTAGCTATCTTAATCTTTTGCAAATGATATAATTTAATCACTGTAATCCATATCTGATTTCTCCTAGTGTTTAAAAAACATAGCAATTGTTTAATTCAGTTTTTGAATGACAGATTTCTCTTCTTCATAAGTTGGATTATTAAGTATAAGTTTTTGCATAACAGGTTTCCCTTATTGCAGAGATTTATAAATTATATAATTGTTATGATATTTTATGTCTTGTTTGT
>ML829874.1:44226-57163 GCA_009831015.1 Picea engelmannii | reverse complement strand
CACTGATCACCAACCCTTACAGTACCTCCAACCACAAACCAAGATTCAGTAGTCAAGACACTACAGGTTGATGGGATTCTTGCAATAGTTCCATCTAGTTATCAGATACAAGAAAGGCATAAACAACAAAGTTGAGGATATGCTTTCTATACCTCCCATTTCTGCATCTATTGTTTTGAAAAATGCTTCCTTAGATCATGTCAGTTATATTGAACAATATGCTAGTGATGAAGATTTCAAAGATGTATATGAGAGGCTAACCCATGGTTCACAGGTGGAGAATTTTCATTTGCAGGATAAACTACTCTACCATATGGGAAAACTTGGTATTCCTACAAATGAAAGAGTGCATGTAATCATAGAAGCTCACACTTCTCTAATATCTGGGCATTTTGGGGTAGGAAATATTGTAGCAAATTTGCAGAGATTTTGTCACTGGCATCGAATGAAAGAAATTGTAACCAAGTATGTAAAGGGGTGTGTGTTGTGCTCAACTTGTAAGTCCACTAATAAAAAATTGGGGTTGTACACACCACTTCATGTTCCTTCTCATCCTTGGGAGAGCATCTCAATGGATTTTTTAGGGGGGTTACCTGTGTCTAGAAAGGGTCATGACTACTTGTATCTGGTAGTGGATAGGTTTAGCAAGATGTGTATCTTGATTCCATTTAAAAAGAAGGTCACAGCTGAGCAAGTTGCTCACTTGTTCTTCCAACATGTATTGTTTTATTTTCGGTTACCCACGTCCACTATCTTCGATCGAGATTCTCGATTCTTAGGGGAATTCTAGACAAGTTTATGGCATCTCATAGACACCAAGATGAAGAGGAGTATTGCTTTCCATCGATAGACCAATGGACAGACAGAGGTGGTCAACAAAATAGTGGTTCATTTGCTTTGATATTACTACAACAAACATCCTAAACTTTGGGATGAGCAATTGCACTATGTACATCATGCATACAATTGAGCCTTGCACTCTTCCACCTAGATTTCACCATTTGAAACATGTTTTGGGTACCTACCTAAGACTCCCTTGGACTTGACATTTAGGAAAAATGTTGACTCAAGTGAACAAAAAGATAAATACAAAGCCCGCAAGTTCATCCAGAGGATTCAACAGGTACACCAGACCATCCAGGAACAATTGGAAAAGAGCCAGGTGATGGGTGTTATATATGCACTAAAAACCCTCAATTAAATTGTCAACCCGGGGTAAGTAAACTTAGAGTTGTAGCAAAATATATGCCAAAGGTAGAAGGGTTGGTAGTAGTATAGTCTAACTAAGGAAGTGGCTATCTAAGGGCTAATCTATTCAAGCAAACCTATCTAATGAGCAATCCCTACTAAGCAAATTGAAACTATGTAACCTAAGTACTTTTGGGCTAAGGATCGATGGATAGTTCTAAGAAGACAAGTAAAAACCCTATGTAAAGAAAACTAGTTCAACAATAAGCAATAAGCAACTATTTAAGAATAACAATAAGAAAATAACCAAAGCAAACTAATTTAACTTGACAACCTACATTCAATGAGCAACTACCCTATGAAAGCAAGTAAATAAACAAGCAAGAAACTATTCTATTAAAGCAAATAAACAAGTAAGCAAAGACAACTAACTAACCTATTAAAGCAAATAGACAAGTAAGCAAAACATCTAGCTAATCTATTAAAGAAAATGGACAACTAACTACTCTAAGATAACTTCTACTGCAAGTAATCAAATTAAAACTTCTCATTGAACGACTATCTAGCCTAAGAGGCAAGTGGACTATATTCTTAATTCAAAACTATTTCTAATTCATGAAAGGAAATCTATTTAATTGAAAGCAAGAGGAACTAACAACTAATTATTAATCTATGATAAGCAAATTGTTCTCTAACCTATCAAAGCAAAAGACTATCTATCCTACAGCAGCAATAAAACTATCTTCAAAGCTATGAAAGCAAGAAACTATCTCTTCTAATCTACAAAAGCAAAAAACTATCTTTTCTTATCTATGAAAACAAGAAACTAGATCTTTTAACCTATGAAAGCAAGAAAACTATCCTTTAACCTATGGAAATAGGAAAACTATCTTTTAACCTATGAAAACTCAAATATATTGTTGGTGGTTGTGTGAATGTCTCTGGTGTCGTATGATATCTCGATGGCACTTGACAACAGAGGATAATTCAAGTGGTATAAGCTCAACACTGATTCAATAGCAAAGTGAAAGGTATGGATTAAACAATCCAATGAGAATTTAGACATGACAAAAACAATCGTCAATTACCCTGCATATTCATTTATTAACCATCAACAATATAACGAGATCGTCATTGTACTTCTATACTATGTAAGCAAAATTCATACTTAAACTCAACTATTAATTGAGAAATACAATTGCAATCTAATTCTAGGAAGGAAATTACATAAAATGAAATTATGCTATATCTATTCTAACAATTCAAACTGCAATAAGAAAATGCTTAAGAACAGAAATTAAGATATGACATTAAAAAATAAACTACCAAATGTATTATCCAACAACTAAGTAAGAAAGATCTATATAAAACTGAAATAAGCAATCTATGATTAAAAACTGAAATTAACTCTATCCATCCATCAAATCCTTGTCAAAGAAAACCCAAATTAAAACTTTGTTCTATTCTATTTAAAACTTTGTTTTAAACTTGATTCTAAAATCGTAAATAAAGACATAATCTAATATCTAATTGCACATGGGGTTAGTCTAGGGATTTGAAAATCCTTTCCTAACTACAAGATCAATGCATGCTAACACAATCTGTCATACTAACCTGCAAAAGAGAATCAAAGCAATTAAACTATAACAACAAACTAATTAACACAATAAAAATGCATGTACAGGAAATAAAGAGAACAACTAAACTATAAAATGCATAAACAAACTAAAGAACAGTTACCAGACTGTTGGTGGGCCCCCCAGAAAGTTGTGGTCACTTTCTAAAAGCACACCATGAACTCAACAATTCGAATTCACCATGAAAACTCAAAAATGCAATTCTTATATAATCTGGCAATGTAAAATATCAAAACAGATTAAAATCGTATTTTTATCTATCGCACTGATGCTTCTACTGCTTAACAATTATCTGACCACCTTGGTGGTATTTATAATGTTTACAGACCAAGTGGTCGACCACAGGAGGGTCGAACCACTTCTAAATTCGTAAATTTTCATTAAATGATGCCCTAACTGCTAAAACAAAGTGAGCCAATAATCACCCTCTTGAACAACTAAAACTGAGTTGTCGGAAGTTCAGTAGCTGGAGGGGAAAAGCATGAACAAAACACATGTTCCCGATTCTCCCATCACTGGCCGCCAATACCATAACCGCCAAGTCGCCCTTTGTTTTTTTGCAAGACGTAGTGTTGGACGTAGTGTCGGATTGGGTACCGGAACAAGTGTTGGAAGGAGTGTCGGACTGAGTGCCAAAAACAGAAATGTGGTGTGTTTTCTCCCTGTAACACCAAAAAACATGAATCAGATCCTTGGAAGCGTAAAAACATGATGAATTATACTCAATATAACCATTAAACATGAATCATATGTACCTAGTGTCGATCATACCGTTTTAGCATAAAATTCTTCAAAAAGCTCCTTCAAAACGTGAAAAACACATATGTACATTCGGCAAAAACTATCTAATAACTGTCATAAATTGATCATATCTTGGGCCCAACATTACCCCCACACTTACGATTTTGTAGGTCCCACTGCAAAAAAAAAGAAGTCACCCCTCATGACTACGCTTGTTGAGGAGGATCAGCATTGGAAGCTTCTCCTTCTTGCTGTGAAGACTTAGCCTTGTGCCTCTTGTGTTGCTTCAGTTGTGCTCTGAGGCTATGGTTAGATTTGGTCATCTCATCGACCAATCGTTGAAGAGAGTTAACTTTTTCCTAGAGGACTGCATTAGCATGATGAAGGTGTGTGTCTATTGTCTTCCTCTCTTCCAATTGTTGGAGAAGTTGGTGGTTTTCTTTTTGTAGCTTCTCTATGGTTGGGGCAGAATTGGTGATCTTTGAGGAAGGCTTAGATCCTTTGAGGGATGTGGACAATATACCATTTTTAGGATCTAGAGTAGGCATGGGTGAAGTAGGAGTGTTGGGTGATTGGTAAGGAGAGGTAGGCTCTGATTTTGTCTTTCTTAGTGGCTCTAATCCATCTGCAGAAACTTCCCTAAGTTTCTTGTGAGGGCTCTCAAGGTCAAAGGACACTTGGATAGGATCCGAAGTAGGCATGGGTTTTTCATAAGGTTTGGTTCTTGTACTCCGGGTATTCTTTCGAAAGGGTCCTTTACCAAATCGATTGGCTCCCCTCCTATTTGTGGGAATGATGGGAAAGTCTTGTTGAATTACTTCTTGGAGATTTTTAGGTGTAGCATCAAGAGTGATCGAAGGCATTGTGGGGTTAACAATAGGCTTCTTTTGGTCTTTTCTCTTGGTCTTTTTAGCCGATGAAGAAGTAGGGATATCAACAAGATTTTGTATTTTTCTGGTAAAGAGAGGGTTTCTGCAAGGGGGTTTGGATTTCTTGGAGAGTGAGACTTGGATGGAGAGATAGTTTTTAGGCTAAGTGGATTTTTGTTGGTCTTAACTTTCAAGTGACGGTTTTCAAATTGGTAGATAAAGGCATCCCAAGTTTGCCCATGTTTCTCTAGTTCAGCTAGAACAAGGAATTTGATCAAGCCATGGTGAAAGAGACTATTGGGGGGGTTAGTCACATTCTTCCTCACTTGAGAGGACATCTCCAAGATTTTGAGAAAATAAAAAGGGAAGTTCAAAGGTTTGTTGAACAAAAAATGAGCCAGCAATCTAAAATGACAAGCTTTGAAAGTGGAGTATCTACCTTCACAGGTAATTGACCTTGTGATGACGATGAGGGGGTTGATCAATTCCACCTTTATCCACTCCCTAGCATATCCTTTTTCTCCTGAAATGTTCTCAAATTTGGGCTTAAACACCCTGTTATAACTTGAGCGCGGAAATTGGTGGTTTTTGAACCATCTATCTCCGATTATTGGGAGCTTTGTAGTTGTAGCAATGGACTCTTCTGATACTTCAAAGGTAAGAGACCCTACATGTGTTGTCTTCCCATCAAAACCGAGGGAGAATTGCATGGAGAGTCCATCATTGTGGCCCTACAAGTTAGACAAAAATGGCCCCCAACCTATGCGCAAAAACACCTCCTTGCACTGTGCAAATTCGGGAATGGAAAATAGGTCCACATAGGAAGAGGATTCGTACCTCGTGGGCATTGTGGTAGAGGCAAAATTCACCAGGAAAGGGTGCAATTGAGCCAAGAGATGGCATGAAATGGGCACGGGCCAAATACGTTTTGAACAAAGGATGAAATGGCAGAGGTTGGGCGTGATTTGTTAACATAGGGGAGAGCCAATGGAAAGGGCGAATGGAGATAATGGTTGCCCAGCCCTATTTTGAATGCACCTATAGTGGAGTAGGTTGCACACATGTGTGCACGGGCTGCCATGTGTGGAGAATTCAAATTCAATGGCTCATTTTGGAGCAACGTAAGGATGCGTGGTTAGATCAATGTCCAAGTCTTTTGACTTGGACATTTGATCATAAACATATGAAGCATCTACAATCAATGTCTGCAGCCAATTCAATTGAATGTAATTAAGTTCTGGT
Organism: Picea engelmannii; assembly: GCA_009831015.1. NCBI lineage: Eukaryota > Viridiplantae > Streptophyta > Pinopsida > Pinales > Pinaceae > Picea > Picea engelmannii. Next base: position 51,486 of record ML829874.1, on the reverse strand, counting down.
TACCTGGAATCTAGGACAGTTACTGGTGTGTAATTCATGTGGCACTTCATTTGGCACCTCATGCGGCATTTCATATGGAACCTCATACGGTACTTCATCTAGTACCTTTGTGTTAAATACATTTTCACTCCCTGTAATGGATAGCCTGCAAATTTGAAGTGCTTTTGACAATCACAGTGGTAAATGAGCAGAGGCATAATATTCCCTTATTGTTGATTTTGTCGTCATGCTCACTCAACCCTCTTGCATATGACATATAATGTCAAACCTACAATGAACAGGTTATAGCAAGTAAAAACATGTATTGTCAAACCTACAATGTACAGCTTGTAATGAAAGATAAACCGATAAAAGTGATCTGGTCTGTTAGGCATATGTTCAATAATTTATAGCACACAGGAGTTTAGCACTTTAAAAATAAAATGACTATTAATGTAATAACCTGTATCTTGGTAATAATACAAAAACTCTTGCAAATATTTATTTCTCTTAGGCAATGATCATGTGTCATCTCATGAACCCCTCCCCCACACCTAAGTATTGTGACACCTCACAATCAAAAGTATAGGAGACCAGTCAATATCCCCCAATAGTCGAAGATTTATAGTATGTCAAGTGTAAAGATAAAATTTCATAGATTGGTCTGATGAGACGGTTAGAAGATGGCCCCACCTATAGGATAAGATATCCTATATACAGATAAGAAGAGATATGCAAGAGAGTTTCCAGATAGTCTTAGAGTTATTTCCCAATGGAAAGAGTATGATATTCATTAACCTTAGCTTAACCACACATACTTCATGTCAGATTTGTCTGCAAGTAATTTCGTACATCAGGACAAGTTTAAATTTATTATTTGTTTTTTGTAGATTACCATCCTCGCTAGGTAGAATGCCCCGCTGCCAGCAAGCATGTTCAGTACTCCGGCGAGTTTACCTAGTCATACCACGGGCCGGTACCCACTGCCAGTAGACCTGTTCAGTATCCCGACGGGTTAGCCTCTTAAACCCTCAGAGACTAGCCCTCCATCCTTTAAGATTTTAGTATAAGATTTCTTTATGCAAGAATATGGGGGAACAACTTTGAAAACAATTTTTTCTTTCTCTTTTTTTCCATTGGGATGGTATTTATGTTAGAGAATGACTTTCCATTATATTACTTAGTGATTGTCCCAATGTAAGGGGTACTTAAGCGTACGTGGACTATCTAAAGATATGATACACTCAAGCTATTTAGTGTGTAGTGGATGGTACCATTGAGAAAGAACAGAAAGGTATCTCTAGGCTCAACTTACTTTCTTCCTTTGTAGTTATTTTGATGTTTCCATGACTAACAGCTAATTAGACCTCCTTGTTACTCTTTGATAAAGACACTTGACTCACTTACTCAGGTTTCTTGGAAAAACTATACGAGAGACTTCTAGGCTTGATAGTTATGGTATCACTTCCTTATCCAGTGGTGAAGAGTTTCAAGAGAAACTACTTTAGAATGCCTAAAAATGAGAATTCTTGCAAAAATATGGCTAATTACAGTAAGTCAATATTCATTTGATGCTTTAGCAGACACAAAATTCAAGTGTAACAATTTTTAAAGAAAGATCCTTGAAACTGTGTACTCCTGGTGAAATAAATACTTACAGAAATCTCTAGAATTGCCTTATTAACAAAATTCAAAAACTATTTACATATATACAGTAGGAAATTCAGAAAAATTTTCAAGAACAAGGGGGGACTTCCCCATATACTAAGGCCAATTCCTTGTCAATTAACATGACCTATAGAAAATCCTCTCTGGAAATGGGCTTATGATAAAATTTAAGTCGGTGTCCATTTACCACAAAGATGATTTGTCCATCGTCAATTGTTTTAATTTTTACAGCTCCATTGTCATATACAGTGTCTACCTCGTAAGGGCCCAACCACCGGGTGGTGAGTTTTCCTTCTAAGGTTTTGAATCGGGAATCAAACAACTGAGCCCAATCACCAGGTTGGAATTGTTTCTTCTTAATAAACTTGTCATGCCACTTGCTCCTCTGGTTTTGGACTAATAGTGTCCGTTGGATGGCTGCATCTTGCCTGATTTCATCCAACTCATTCAATTGTAGGGCTCGTTGCTTCTTAGCCTCATCTAAGTTCAATCCTAATTCTGTGGCAATACGGAAGGTCCTTACTTGGAATTCTATTGGTAAAAGTACTTGTTTCTCGTACACTAGCTCATAAGGAGTGTGCCCAGTGGTATTTCTCCAGGTGGTCTGGTATGCCCACAAAGCTTCTGGGAGCCTATCAACCCAATCCCAGTGATGTAACTGAACAGTCTTGGTCAAGACGGCTTCCAAAACTTTGTTTGTATATTCTACATGACCATTGGCTTGCGGGTGGTATGGAGAAGATTTACAATGTTTAATCCCATATTTATCTATTAGCTCTTTCATCAGCTTGGAAGTGAATTGAGTGCCTTGGTCGGTAACAATTTCATGAGGGACACCGAAGTGGGTAAAGATGTCTTCATAGATGAATTTGACAACATACTTCTTTGTAGCCCTGAATAGGGCTTTTGCCTCTACCCATTTGGTGACATAGTTTGTACAAACCAAAATATAGTTCTTCCTATGTGACATGGGTGAAATTGGTCCTACAAAATCGAGGGCCCATTTTTCAAAGGGTTCTATCATAACTTGGGCATGCAAAGGCATTTTTTCGGCTAACGTAGGTCTTCCTATCCTTTGGAAACTATCACAACTTCTCACATACTTGGCAGCATCTTTGAAAATTCTAGGCCAATAGTAACCCGAATGTAACACCTTATATGTTGTATGTTTGTCAGAAAAGTGGCCACCACATGGTCCATCATGACAGCTTCGTAGTATCTCAGGTACCTCATCCTCTTGGACACATCTATGAATAATCAAATCAGGACCTGTACGAAAAAAATCATGACCAACCCAAGAGTAATTAGCACTTTGTGTAATAATTTTCCGCTTTTCATGAGGTGACAAATGAGATGGTAACTTCCTAGTGGCCAGATAGTTTTCCATATCTGCAAACCATGGGGTATTGACAGAGAGGGAAAAAAGATGTTCATCTGGGAAACTATCATCTACAAGGATATCATCATCCTCATTTTTTATTCGAGAAAGAAAATCAGCTACTACATTATCCTTTCCAGGTCGGTCAAGCACAAAAATATTAAATTCTTGCAATAACAAGAGCCACCTAGTCACTTGGCCATTAGTTATAGGTTTATTCATGAGGAATCTAATGGCAGAATGATTAGTATGTGCAAATACTTCATAACCTGTAATGTAATGACGAAACTTGTTAATAGCATGAACAACTGCCAAGAATTCCTTCTTGGTAACTATGTAGTTTAACTCGGCAGGGGACAAGTTCTTACTTACGAAATAAATGGCATAGGACTGTTGGTCCTCTTTCTTCCCTAATACCCCTCCTATTGCAGTGTCGGAGGCATCAGTAGATATATGAAATGGGAGAGTCCAATTGGGCCCTCTAAGAACTGGTTCCACATACTGCTTAGCTTTCAGGGTTTCAAAGGAAGTTTGACACTACTCAGTCCAAACAAAATCAACATCTTTTATTAATAATCCAAACATAGGTGCAACAATCTTTGTAAAATTTTCAATAAACCATCGGTAATATTTGGCATGTCCAAGAAATATTCTCACCTCTTTCTGAGTCTTGGGGGGTGAAAGTTTGATGATGACCTTAATCTTTGTAGGATCGACTTTTATCCCTTCAAACAAAACATGATGTCCTAGAACCACTCCTTCAGTTAACAACATTTTGCATTTTTCATGACTTGGAGATAGGTTCATTTCCTGGCATATGATGAGGACTTTTTCTAAGTTGTCTAAGGCTTCCTAGTAAGTGTTACCATAGACTGTGAAGTCATCCATGTATACCTCCACACAATCATGAATAAGATCGGCAAATATCCCTAATACTTCTCATTGAAATGTGGCAGGAGCATTACACAATCCAAATGGTAAGACCCTGTAGGCATAGGTGCCCTAAGGACAAGTAAAGGTAGTCTTATCCTGGTCCTCAAGTGCTATAAGAATCTAGTTGTACCCATTGTACCCATCTAGAAAGGAAAAATACTTCTTTCCAGACAAGGTATCTAGAACTTGGTCAATGAAAGGGAGAGGAAAGTAGTCTTTCAGAGTGGCTTTGTTGAGTTCCCGAAAATCAACACAAATTCTCCATTTCCCGGTCACTTTCTTTGGAACCACTACAAGCGGGGATACCCACTTACTGTCAAACATGGGATAGATAAATCCGACATTTAACAAATTTTGGATCTCCTCCTTGACTATGTCTTTGAGTGTTGGGTTTATCCTTCTCTGGGGTTGCCTAACAGGTGTTACTTCCCCCTAGGTATATATGTGATGGATGCATGTGTCGAGGTGTATACCCTTCATGTCAGTGTATTCCCAGGAAAATGCTCCTGATTGTTCTTTTAGGATATCTACTAATTGTTTATGTTGGTTTGCATCTAGCCCAGAGTTTATATGTAAAAACTTTCTTGGACTAATCTCATAGGGCATAGTGTAATACATGGCAGACTCATCTATCTCGAAAATAAAATATGTCGAAGACAAAATGGATGGGTCTAATTGTTCTTGAAATTCTTCCCCAAACATGTACTCAAATTGGGGAAAAGACTATGGAAAATCCACACATGTGATAGCAGAAATGAACTGGTTTAGCACATTTTCTGTTGTGTGCTCCTAAAGTGCCCATGCATGGTCACTTGGCAATACGGGTTCTTCCCAGTCCTCGTTCTCATATGGACATTCAAGCCACCATATATTCTCCATAATAGGTTGAGCTGGAGGGTAAATGGTGAGCTTCTGGATAGAGAGACCATTCGAGATGGTCATTTCTCCTTCTCTACAGCCAATAAATGCATTGGTTATGGATAGCCAAGGTCTTCCCAAAATGATGGGATGGCCTTTGGCAAGATCCTTTGAATTAATGACAAGAAAATATATGGGGTACTCCCATGAGGCTAAAGTAACCATGACATCATCTAAAATTCCTTCAGGTATAACCCTAGTTTTATTTGCTAGTTCCAAAATAGTTGGGGTAGGTCGAAGAAGAGGTTGTAACTGTAATTGTTCCAAGGTAGTAGCGATCATAAAATTGATGGCTGCCCCTAGGTCTATGAGAGTGGTTCCAATGGAGACCTCATTAATAGTTATAGTCACTACGGGGTTTCTTGGGTTCCCATATTTTGCTAGTTTTGGCTACTCTGATATGTATTCTGAAAGTCCTCCTATCAAGTGTATTGTAGGGGGGTCCTTTTGCTTCCTACCTGGCTTCTTGATACACAATTATTTGACTACCTTACTGTAGATTGGAATGTCTTTAATGTCTTGAAGCAGGGGAATCTTGACACAAATATTTTTCAATTCATTCAAAATGTCAAATTATGATCGGGTGGTAGGTTTCTCGATTACCAATCGGTCTAGATAAGGAGGGACCTTCGTAATTTGTGAAGGTTCATTTTGGGGAATCTTGGGTTCTTGATTCTTCGAGATAATAACATCTTCCCACCTAGTGTCATCCATGGGTTTTTTGGTGGTTTCTTCTTCTTCTTCTTCCTGGATGACTACTAAAGGTCTCTACCTCTCCAGAAATTTTCCCGATCTTAGTTGAATTTCCTGTAATGGAACAGGAGTAATAGCATATGTCAGGAAGGCTTGAATCTCAACATTGTGAAGAGGTTAAGGGGACTTATTATTAGGATTTGGAAATGGTTGTGCCGGTAATAGTGTCGGTCTCGGGGAGCTTGCATTTTGATATTGTAGCGGTTGTTGTTGTGGAATAGGAGGTAAAGGTGGTGGAACAAAACTTGGCAAAAGCTGCAGAGTGTTCGGTGGGAACTGAGGATAAGGATGGTTGGACATATGGATAGGTGGAGCTTGAGGGTTTCCTTGGTTGTTTCCTCCCCTCCATCCTTGAATCCAAGGATGTTGATACTGAGTAGACCAGTTTTTCCAACCTGGTGAGTTCCATTGTTGTTGTTGATAATAGGGTGGAACTTGAGACTGTCGATTCGGGTATGTGGGTTGATTCCTAGGCTGCCATGGCCTCCTAGGTGCATAAGAAGACTCCCCAGGATCTCCACTCCTATATATGGCTAATAAACCGGGAAATGATGGACATTTTTTCATCACATGGTCTTCTGTACAGAAGCCACAAAATGAAATGTTATTAATGGGCATTCCCTTGAGGAATGCTTCCTCCTACATCTTGAGCAATATATGCTCATTGTTGCATTCTCCTCCTCCTGTTTCTTTTTTATTTTTAGGGTGTCCAAATAGGAACCTATTGTTCTTAAGATATCTATATTGAAGTTCTCTAAAAGGTTCCCTATCTCTGCTCTTGTGATACCACCTGAACTAAATGGTTTTAAGTTTATGTTGTAAGGGTCCCAAACATTCTTTCCTATTTTGGCTCTACTCCTTGAGTAATTTTTACACATTTCACATATTTCAGCAAATGGTTTATGAGAGATGTCACATGATGCCATCGGGTTAAGCATCTCTATATATTCTTCTTAAATTCCCTTAAGAAAAAGAGCCCTAATTGCATCCTCTGGGAGGTCATGGTATTTTGACTTCTCGGAGATATAACCAAATATTTCCATATAATCTTCAAGGGTCTCGTCTTCTAACTGTTGGATTTTAAAGATGTCATTACGAGACTCTTTGGTCTTGTAGTAGTATTGGTACTTCTTAAGAAAGATGTCTTTCATGGCTTCCCAAGACCTAATACTGGATTCTCCCAACCCCATGAACCATCTTAGTGTTGATACTAAGAGGGGGGTGAATCAGTATCAAGTACAATTTAAAAATATTTTTCAACTTATACTTAAACCATTCAATTATATCCAATGAGCAATGAACAATAGTATGAGAGTTACACCAATACACCACAATACACCATGCACAATATATCAGAAATAATCAATAGTTTTTGTTCAAGGGAAGTAATGACTTCCAAAGGAGGTAGCTACAGCTTCCAAATGTAAAGGGAGTGATAAACCTCCAAGAGGAAGATACAATCCTCCAATATCATGAGAGATTTGAACTCTCCATCCTTTCCCCTTCCTTCCACCCAATAATATATGAGAGATAATAAAACTTTACATTAAATCATCACCATCAACCAATCATCACATAGAACCTGATAATGCTTCCTGAGACTTCTTCAATTTCTACAATTCTTCAATTCT